>PVLA01009374.1:0-76159 GCA_004027455.1 Hydrochoerus hydrochaeris | reverse complement strand
CAAGGATCTTGTAATGTTTTGTACTGATAATTGTAATTTGTGTAATTCACATATATATATTTTCATGTAATAATATGAAATCAAAAATAGAAACTCCAGAGGAGTTACTAGAAACCCTCTAGATAACCCCTTTGTGAAAACTAATTGTGAAATTTTACCTTCTGTGAGTAGTATGAGAGAGTTTATACAAAAGCTTTAAATGAAAGAGCTCATGGAGGAGGATTTACAAGGTTCCTGTGAGACAACTGCCCTGAGACACTGGACAGGCAGCCAGAGACGGGCAACTAGGACACATATGTTACGCCACTGGCCGCCTAAGACAGGCACAGGACCAATTGCTGTCCTGCAGGCCCATGACGGGTAAGGCCTGGTTGGGTTCATATGAATAGTCCTTGACCTAAGACAGACGCTGTCCTACAGGTAGCCAGAGACAGGCAACTAGGACACATATGTTACGCCACTGGCCGCCTAAGACAGGCACAGGACCAATTGCTGTCCTGCAGGCCCATGACGGGTAAGGCCTGGTTGGATTCATATGAAGAGTCCTTGACCCAAGACAGGCACTGTCCTCACAGGGCCTGCCATACTCCCATAAGTGATAAGGGAAAAAATGTAGGGAGCGACATGATAGATTCACAGCTGCCACTCCATCTCTCCCTCCTGTGGGCATCTGCTTACATTTCCCAAGCTAATTAAGTAACAAGATTATAGTGTAACAAAGGTGAAAAAAGTTAATTAACACATATTGTTTAAGATTATCCCTGCCTGGCCCTAAGCCTGGGACGCTTCCTGCTTGGGGTTTAAGTTACTGCCAAAAGTTAGCAAATATATACTCCAGCTTCAAAAAATAAAGCAGATTCAGATTCACTCGCAGACTGGTGTGCAGTGTCTTCTGTCTCTCACTCGCCGACTCCCTGACCACCTTTGGGACCCCTGAGCCCTGCCACAGCTGGACTCCGGCAGTGTATATCTCCCTGCAAGTGGCTCTGAACCTCTAGCAGTACATACATAACTGCCCCAATGGGTGGGATGAGAGAGTCGTGCACTCATATTTGGTGGTTCATGACTGCAAGAACAAGTTAAAGCACTGCTGCTCAGTAAAAAGCATAATTTTTTTTCAGCTATGAAAATGAATTATTTGGGGTTCATCGCTGCTAAGCACAAAGGGTACATGTAGGTTTTTAGTGGAGAGGAACAGTTGCAGTTGCCTGATGCTAAGACATCATTTTTAGTCTTGAAAGAATTCAAAAGAGTTAGAAGACAAAATTGCTTCCAGCAAAGGATACCAAAAAGGAATAGTTAAAAGTCTTTCTCCCTTCTAGTGGGTAAAATGGTGGCACCACACACCAGAGTTTCCCAATATGGGTTTTGTCCCTTGGGGAAGAAGCACAAAAACATTGGCCAGTGAAAACTTTGTTTATGACAGCTAAAAAGAAATAATGGAGTTTCCATTCAAGATACATCAAGAAACTGGGTCCAGGCAGTCTGTTTTAATGTCCTAACTGAAATGAGAGAAAGATATGTGATTTGAAATTAAAGCATATTGTATGTGCTTGGTTATTATTGTCAACCTTGTCTTTAATGTGAAGAAGAATCTTACCCCCCAAAAGTTGCACAGCTATGCTTGTCTGTGTTTCTTTAATTAACATATAAACATCTTTATAAATCTGATGCAAAGCAATGACACGAATATAGCTGTTGCTGACTTGGAAGTTGCTTTGTGTCCTTTAGTCTAATTTGTTTAATCCCATCCACTAACCTGCTTCCTTACATCTCTTGAAAGTAGTCTCTATAATTACATTTCATTATCTTAAAAAATGTGTGTCTGGAGCAGAAGATTATTTGTTAATCTTCAAGCATGCGACCATTATCATGTAGTTGCCATGCAGTGCTTTATTATATTTTTAAATGCTTCATAATTTTGCTTATACCTAGGAAGCAAAAAGGCAATCAGCATTCCTTCAATTTACGCTTGCCTTAATCTGGAAGCAAAGTTAATACATGTGGTTCCAACAATTGAGCTATCTTCTAAAGCCCTAGTTTCACATTTGAATCAGTTAAAACTTTTACCAAGACACTATTAAGTAAGTTTCATCCCAGTCAAATTAAATCAGAATCTCTTAGTGTGTGGTCTGTTTAACAGCAGTATTTTTTTTTAATTTCCCAAGTGCTTACAATGTGCAATCAGGGATAAGAACAACCACTCTTAGGGGAAATAAATTATAGCATCTCAGGCTGGGAAGTAACTGTGAGCACTGGTCACTGAAGCCTGATCATGTACTTGAGAGTAACCTCTGAGATCTTCTAAAGATGCAGAGGGCCCTCTCCAATGAATTAGAATTTCCAGTATTGTGACCCCCAACAATCCTTACTGATGTTGGATTTTGCTGAAGACCACTGCTTTGGAGGTTTCCTAAACTAATTTCTAGCACATGAAAACCTAGACTGAGCATTTTACTTCAAATAAATCTTTTCTTTTCAGTTACCTCCCTTACTTCAGTGTCCTTTTCTGCAAGATGTACTGCTTCTTTTAAATATTGGAGAGTGTCATAATGAAATGTGTCAACAATAAGGGTCAGAAAATCTGAGTTGGGGGGTACTTTTGTGTGGCATGTATGTCTTACAACTGTACTGATCAACTTTTGTGCTGCTAGGATATAATACTCAACACGCACAACATAAAAGAAAACAGATTTAATTTGGCTTACCATTTCAGGATGTTCAGTCCATGGTTAGGCTGACTCCAAAAGAGAAATATTTTGGCAGAAGGGTGTGGTAGAAAAAAGATGCTTAGTTCATGGGGCCAAGAAGCAAAGCAGGGGACTAGTACCAGAGAATAAAGGGTGAAATCCCAGATATAGACCTCAAGGTCACACCTGTTTGGCTCATCCAGAAACACAAAAGTATGTTTTGCTCACACTCTTGGTGAATTGCAAAGCCATTAATGCTGACATTTCACCTTTACCATTAGAGATTTGAACCAACTTCCCATTTCTAATTTAGCACCTGAAATTGACCTACAACATCATAATGATCAAATGAGTGAACTCAATAATTCCTAAAACTGGCTGGTAATCAAAATTTTATGGAGAATAGGAAAACAAAATACAGGTTCATTTGTTCAATTCTGCAGATTTTGTTGTGCTATATCTTGAGTGTGCTTGGGCACATGCAATTTAACTTTCAAAGATGCACAAATGAGTGCAAGGACTGGCCAATTGTGTTGGTTTAAGGCACACATCAGAGAGCAAGACCTTCTGTCAGTCTCTGGGATGCAGAGATATGCACATAACCCTCCATTATCATACACATCTCATCAGCTCTCAGCTCAGATATGATGCACAAGATGTGAAGATTTATACCATAAACACAACCTTATATGTATTTACAGCTAAAGAGTTTCTTAGGGTTCTTACCAAGAAGTAAGTTTCATCCCAGTCAAATCATTTGTTCATCATATGCCATTTCCTTCCTATGTAAAAAGGGATAATGTATAACAAAGAGAAAAACAAAAGATTATAAATAAAATGATATGGATTCTGGCACTGGTTCTGCTCTTTGTGTAATGTGACCTTGACTTCAATAGTTTAACCTTTAAGTGTTTCAATTTCCTCCTCTATCAGTTGTGGAAAATAATTCCTGCCTTATCTGCCCTCATAAGGTTCAATAGAAAATAAAGTCCTACACCATATATTAGCATTTATGCAAACAATTTTACATGAGGTTTCCCTAATACAGGGTGAGCTCCCAGAAGTCATTCTTTGACTTCTACTCATCCATTAATGTATTCATTTTTTTATCCATATATTGAATATTTATTTAATGAGTGATATATGCCAAGAATTATAGTAAGAGGTATGGATACAGAAATATTGCATACCAAATAAGAATGACAGAAATTCTTGGTCTCTTATGATGGGTAGAACCATGCCACAGACTTTTACTGCATAATTACATAAATTCTCACTAAGTTATCTTGAAATAACCAATATAAAGGATAAACTCAGCATAATTCAAAAAATGTATATTAAGGAAACTTCCTCCATGTCTTCCCATTATTTACAGGCAGTGACATTTAGCTTGTCACTAAATTGTGGGCAATCAGGAAAGGAAATGAATCTGTGATGACAGCGTTCCTAGAAGAAGGAACAGTTTGTGCAAAGGTCCAAGGAAAGAAGGTAGTGAGGTGGCATGTAAGGAATTGAACAAGAGCAATGAGTATCCAAAATTCCAAACAACAGGTAGGGTAGAAAATGGAAATGACTTTTGAGGTACTAAAAAATCCAATTATTTAGGTCAAATCTACAGTATTTTGCTCTTTTTTTAATAAAGTAAATAAGTAAAATCAGCTAAAAGATTTGAAGAGGAGAGTGAAATCATCTGATTAGCCCTTGAAATGCATTGCTCTAGCTATTGTATGAAAGAGGCCACAGGACACCAAGTGTCTGGGGTCTACATGCAAGGGTAGAGCAGATGGGAAGTGGAAAGCAATTGCCATTATGATAAAGTGATAGAAAAGAGAATGAAGAAACAAACAGATTTAAGAGATATAATCAGGTAGAGGCTGAATCCCTCTTGTTTTTTGTATTCTTATGATGTAGAGTGCCTGGCACATTGTCATTACTAAATAATGTCAGAGAAGCAACCAGTATCACATTCCATTATTGAAACATCTTGTTACAAATTATTCCTCACAGTTTGATCTGAAATCTTTCTTCCAACTTTAATTACTACTTTTTCCATCCACTTCTTAGGAATAATATAGAATAATATGAGAATTTCCTACCTAAAATTGTGATCTGATGCCCTCATGATCTGTATCTGCTCCACAGGCATGATATGTGACTCCCCTTGCCTTGTGAAAAAACTCTGGGCCTCTGTCTTGGTTACTTTTCTCTTGTTGCTGAGACAAAATACTTGATGCCCAAAATGAAGGAAAGATTTATTTAGCTTACAGTTTTTGGAGGTTTCAGTCCATACTCAGCTGGCTCCAAAGCAAGGTAATATGACTGAGAGGCAACCTTTATGGTAGCTGCAAGCCACAAGAGAGAAAAGGGCAAAAAGAGGAAAAGCACACCTCCTTTCCTTCTTTATATTGTATGTTGGTTACCTGCCCCTGGGCACTCACACTGCCAATCCCAGTAATAGACAACAAACCAATCACAAATGCTAGACTCAGTCTGGTTTCCAAACACAAACCATAACAGTCTCCCACCTTTAGCAAGGTTTCCATGACAAGACTTCCAAATTCCAAATTCTTCAGATGACTCAATGCATTCCTGCCCTCTCTTGGTTTACTTAACTTCATCTTAGTCCTTGTACCACAAAATCAAATATGTTTTTTTAATGTGCTTCAACTGGTGCAAAATCAATTAAAACCAGTTAAGCCATCCTCCTGCCTGCACAGAAAAAGCCATGTTCCCCAAAACTCTTCAGTCTTGGGCAAACCACAAGATTAGTTTGATGGCTAATTTTATGTGTCAACCTGACTGGGTTAAGAACACTCAGATCTGTAGTAAACCAGTTCTAAGCATGTCTATGAGAAGATTTCTGGAGGATATAAGCATTGGAATTATTCTTTACATTCACTAATTGGACATCATTCCATCAATTGAGGTTTCAAAACAAAAGTCAGAGAAGGGGAAAATTTCCTTTTTCTATTTGAGATCTGATATCCATATTATTCTGTCCTCTAACATTGAGGGATCCTGGTAACTTGAGTTTTCAAATATAATCTGGAATTTATACTGTCAATTGCCCCTGAATCTATGCCTTTGAACGTTGACTGAATTAATTACCCCATCAGCTTTCTTAATTCACCAACTTGAAAAATATTTTCCCCTGAAAAACCCTAATACAGTTGATTTTTAATGTAAAATTATACTTTGCATTTATGTCTTTTCTCTGATCCAGTCTTGCAAGGATATGATTGTAGAGTGCTGCTTCCATTCTAAACATTTTTATAAAGCACCTTTGCATGTATAATTTAATTTGTTTCCTGAAACTGCCCTGAGAAGCAGATTTATTAGTAAAGTTTTAAAGATAAATAAGGTGAAAATCAGATATATTCAAGGATTTCCTTATGCCAGCTTGGATTTTACAATGGGAAATTCATATAGTTTCATCTTCTTTTATCTATTTAAAGGCAGTTATGAAATGAGGGACAGAAAATACATTCAGATATTAATTCATGCTATATTTTTTCATTCTTTTCTTTCCAAAAGCTAAGAAGATCTTAATTTTCAAGGATATTTTAGGTACCAAGCTGCCCTTTGAAGAAAATTCTCTTATATAAAGGGCGACATTTGTTTGTTGACTTACTCATTTCACAAATACATCCTTGATTACTTCATATGAACTATGGTCAGTTCTGGAATTGAATAAGAGGAGAAGGAAATGGGAAACAGAACAATCAGATCAATATTAAGAGCAATATAAGATAATATTGAATGCTATGCTGTTGTAGTCTGGGGTAGCATGGAAAACAATTATATACTGGACACATGATTTACAGACTAATTTTATAATAGTCACCCAAAGATTTAAATACAAGTAGTGCAGAAAATCTGTCCATACTCTAAGACCCAAGGAATCCAGCAGAGGGCCTGGATCCCACAGCTATGTCCTACATGAGTCCAGTTGAAGACCTACAACCCATGACATAGACTCATACAAATCTGTTTCACAGATCTGCACTGGGAAGGCCCAAAGGTCAGCAGTGGAGGCTGGAAAGTCTAGGCCTAGGGAAAAGGATCTATATGCTAGTAGGTTGACGGTTGTGCACTGGAGCCAAGAAGCGATGCTCAAAATAAGGACCAGGGCTCCCCTGAAAAATACCACAGCCATCCTCTGTGACAATGAGGTTGTGAGCTCCTCTGACAAATCAGAACAGCTGACTTCATAATAGGAAACCAGCATGACAAGCTTGTCCTGGAAAGTGAAAAACACACATCTTCCCCTCTAGAGCCAGAAAACTATGCTCAAAGTAAGGACCAGAGCTCCCCCAAAGTGAAATGCAGGCATTCTCAGTGACAACAAGGACTCAAGCTCCTTTGATGATGAGGACAGCCAAGTTCATATCAAGAAAGAAAGTCAGCAAGCTCCACCAGGAAAACCCACAGCAACAGAAGTCAACAACAGTAACACTACTCTTCCTCTTCAGGTCTCCTTTTTTGCTGACAGCAATCCTCAGGTGGGCCATCCATACTTACCACCACGATGATTCAGTTCAACTAGTATTTAAGTTGACAAACAGTTTTCAACCCACCACATATGGAGGGAATAAAATAAAGTCATAGATATCCAGTAACTCTACATGAGGTTAGGTAATTAGAGAAGTTCTCTAGAAGATAATATTCAAGCTGGTTCTTAAATTATGAAATAGAGGTACTAATTCTTGCCAAGTGCAGGCAGTGGACTTCCCAGAGGAAAGAGTAGCTTGTGGAAAGGTCCTGACAAGAATAAACTAATATGTTTGAAGAACAAACAGGAGTTTGGTGACTTTAAATTATAATGGACAAGAGATGAAATGGCTAAAGTTGATGACATAAAAGAAAGCAAGAACAAGACAATAAGGGGTAAAGTGAGTCAAAGTGATAAATATGGGTTATGTTTCCTACGTGTGACGTGCCTGAAGGATTTTATGAAAGGCAGAATCATGACTTGATTTACATCATAGAGGGACAATAAGGGAAAAGAAAACAGTAATTAAGACAAGAAAATGTACTTACTTTAAGTAGAATGGTAAGCAACAGTGGAGATGAAAGAGGTAAGTAGATTTATATTGCAGAGGAAAAGCTGACAATACTTACCAATACACTGCTACAAGCCAGGGTTGAAGACGAGAATTAAAAAAACATGAGATAGAGGTGGGCATGAAGAATTCTAGCTTGGATGTAGGAATATGGAAAGCAAGATAGCTAGATCATCTGAAAATAATTGGAAGTAGATGAGAATTAACCAAGAGTTTCTCCAAGTTACACTTAATAGAGGTAGAGATAAAAAGAAGCTATTTGTATATAGAAGCTACTGAGATGATTCCTGATATTATAGATCAGAATGAATAGGAGGACTATACTTGATGAACTAGAATGGATTTTCTGGGGAGAGCAGATTACTCAAATCCTGGAGAGGATGTTGAGTTTTATAAAGCCTGCAAGTACCAAAAAGCAGATCTTTAGAACCATCTTGTTTCACTGCACTGATGAAGTAGTTGGAAAGTAGAGAAATGGACACTTTTTATATTTGAGGAATTTGAACCCCTGTTTCAAGAGTGTTTAACTCTAGAAAAAGTCCTCGTGCCTAATAAGCAGAGTGAAAACAGCACAGCTTTTGAAAGCTCAAGGAATCGTGTGGACCTGGAAAAGAAGCATCTCACTGAAAATTGATGTTGAGCAAAGAAAGAATAAAGGCACATTCTGAAATATTCTGCAGGAAAAAATAAAGTTTGGATTAAAAAACATCACCCAGTGGAAACCTACTGAGAGTCACAGTCAATCTTTGGAAAAATCTGCAGTGTCAGTAACACTGTGTAAGAAAACAAGTGAGCCTGTCCAGGGAAACAGAATTAGCAGGAAACAGAGAAAGCTGGCACATGCGAGCTTCAGGTGTAAACCTCACCCCTCTACCATGAGGTTCTATGATCCATATCCCTATTCCTATCTCATCAAATAAGCTATTAAAGGATATTTCATAATTTTGCTTTTTTAATCCTTAGTCTATATAACTTAATGTTAGCATTTATATTTAAAATATCCTCCCAAAAGGCTTATTTGTTCAGAAGTAGATTTTACAAGATTGCTAGATTATGAGGACACTACTTCCCTCATGATTAATCCTATGGATTAATCCAATAAAACATTCATAACTCAGTGACATTATTTGGATTTTATGGAAACTTCAGAGGTGGCACCTAACTGAAGGGAGTGGATCACGTGTTATGATGCAGGGAACGACTCCCAGCTCCCAGCCCCTTCTGCTGAGGGTCTTTTCCTCTTTCTACTTCATGGCTGTCATGAAATGAGCAGCTTTCCTCCTACATCTTTCTGCTATGGGACTTCTGCCTTGGAGCCAGTTGATTGATCAGGGACTGAAATTCCTGAAACCATGTAACAAACTAAATATTTCCTCATGAAAGCCGATATAGTAGGCATTTGTTCACAGCATCAAAAAAAAAATAAAACAGAAAATTATTACTGAGAAGTAGAGTCATTACCATGAGTGTTCTAGACAATGTGGTTCTGAAACCTTTGCAGCTAGCTCATGGGATGAATGTAAAAATGTTTAGTGAAGCAAACTTGAATATACAAAGAAAATAGTAAGCAGATCTAAATGAATGAATGATCTTAATGAGTTCAGAAAACCAGAATGCTGACAAGAATACAGATAATAAGACCATGTTCATGAGATTTCAGATGAAATGGGGACTCTCTTGTGTACTGAAGTACACAACACTCATGTTATTCTGGCAAATAATTTGTCTATACATTTCCATGCATAACACTTGTGAAGTTAAGTTTAAAACAGACTAATTGATCTGGTGGAGAAATTTTCAAGGCAGCAGAGCATGTTGGCAGTGGTGTGGACATTGTTAGTAGCTTTTGATTAGAAGTACAGTGAGAATTGTGAGGAAAAAAGCAAAGCATAAAGATCTGGAAAACTTGCAGTTTTTCCAGAAAAGAAGGGGATGTAAAGTAAAGAATAAAAATGTGGTTACTGAAAAGATTAGTGCCATTAAAAGAAGACAAGTACATTGAACTGTGTCAATAGCTTAGATGCTCAAAGGCATCTCAGGAATTACCCAGAATCTACCCATCACAGGCTGTGCTTAGAGGTATAAAGTTGTTTGAAAGGTTTTGCTTGGAGAAGACAAAATCAAAGAATCTCCTCCCACAGGGCCACCTTGGAATTTTTTTTTCCCCAAGACTTATCTCACAATGCTCAATCAACCAGGTACTTAAAGGCCACTGCAGCCATGACCCCATGGGAACCAGCCACTGTGTCAGCTGCAGAGAGATTTTTATGTCATCCGTATAATGCTGGTTGTGTGGGCCTGCAGAATGCCACAATTCTGGAGTCAAGAATCTTTCAGCCAGATTTCAAAGACAGGCCTGGGAATACAGGCAATATGTGACAGAATTAACCCTTGCAGGCACCTCTTAAAGAAGCATGAAGCTATGAGAGTGAAGCCAAACCTGCAGTGGGGATCTCAGGAAGTTATAGATATTAAACCCATGGGATATCTGTTGAGGAAAGTTACAAGCAGCAAGTAGAGTCATAGATAAAGCTATGTGGGCTGCAACCAACTAGGCCATGCGGGCAGGAATCACCAAGTCACTTGGATCTCATGCCATGGCATCATGTACCTGGATGCCAGACATAGAGCTACAGGATTTAATGTTTGTCTTGCTGGGTTTAAGTCTTATTTTGGACTGATTCTTCCTTGCTATTTTCCTATTCCTCCCTTTTGGGAATATTGAGAAAATTAATGCCTCTTCTATTGTGGGAAGTATGTAGCTTATTTTTGGTTTTTAGAGAGGCTTATGGGTAAGAGTTTGCCTTGAACCTTAGAAACTTTGGATTTGAACTTTTGAGCAATACAGAAAGTTGTGAGCAATTCTGAAACTTTTGAGACATGGGGAACTCTGGGAGATGCACTAAATACATTTTGCATATGAGATGGACATGCTCCTTGCAGGGAATGCAGGTATGAAGTGTATGGTTTGGGTCAAAATGTCCTCCAAAAGGCTCATATGTTCTGAGGTGGGGTTTTTGAAAGGCAACTCATCATGATGTTTCTAACTTCAATGATGAAGTCATAATTTGAAGGTATTATTGGTGATGGAAACATAGAAGATGGGCCTTAATTAAGGAAAATGGATCAGGGTGTGACTTTGAGGACAGTAACTTGTCCTCAGCCCTTTCCTATTGGGCTCTTTCCCTGTCTGCTTTCTGGTTGCAGTGAGAATAACAGCTTTCCTCCATAAGGCCTTCTACCCTGAAGCTTCTGCCTTACAGTCATATGGTCATGGATTGAAACCATGAAACCGTGAGCCAAAGTTAATCTCTCCTCTTTACAATTGACTTACATTGAGTGTGTGGTCACAGTAATGAAAAACTAACTCAGAAGATTAGTGGTATCAACCTTTAAAGCAAATATAACTAGAGTATAATTTGCCACTAACAAGTAAATTGGAGTCTAGGGAAATATAATTTCCCTAGCTTAGCATGAGTGACTTTTATGACCTGCATACATTTAAAAAACACATGGGGGAAGAATAAAATAATAAACAGAGGGATAACAATGAAAATATTTTTTTCCTCTTGTGAAAAAAAAATTAGCCTTAAGAAAAAAATTTGTATATTTTGCTTTGTATACTACAGAGGTTAAAACTATGCTGAAAACTTTAATGATTTCAATAAACAATAATATCAATGGTGTATCCTTCCTTCCATGAAAAATACAAACTGATAATTTAAAGATTATTAAATTGAATAAAAAAGTTAAGTATAAAAAAATAAGTAAGGGCCTCAAATCAGGACTCAGATAATAACTCCACAATCTTGCTGTCAGGAAAGATGTCTGATACATTGGCTCTGACCTTTGTTGTCTGGCCCACCTTAACTCTTAAGATCTCTCATTCTCATTTTCAGATTCTTTGTTTTTAAAATGATATTTGTAATTAATATTGAGAACTCCATTCTTGGAATTTCTATTATTCCATTTTGGTTTCCATATGGAGAGGTCACATTATTACACATGGCTATAACTGAAATTTGATATAATACTAATTAGGATTAATTTTCTTTTGTAAAAAAATTATGAAGGAAACATTTCTCTGTGTGGGAATATAAAATTTCTGACAAAATTTAAAAATATTTTTTCTAGCACTTAGAGCAATGTACGATAGTCAATCCTAGAATTTGGGAGGCTGAGTCAAAAGTATTGAGACTTGGAGGCCAGCCTGGTCCATGTAATGAGTTCAAGCTGAGACTGTGTTATAGAATGAAATCCTATCTCAGAAAAAAAAAATCAAAAGCAAAATAATATGCTTTATTTTTGTAACTCTTTAAATAGCTCTGTGGAACACACATAAAAATTGCACTTCATTGCAGATTCATGAAAAATAAATTCAACTACCTAGCCATTATTCTTCCAGTCTAGACTTCATATATATGCACATGTAAGTAACAGTATTCCCTTTTTAAAATATCTCTTGTTTAAAATTTTTAGTCTGGCTTCTGCTAGTATACAGTCAAGCAAAGAAGGCATGAAAAACTAAACCTGTTTTTTTTTTATTTTTTGTTGTTGTTGCTGAGATAAAAATTTTGCATTCCTCTTGGAAACATTCATTCCTGAGTGTTTATTGACAGGTAAGAGCAGCTTTTCAAGCAAGAGATTCATTTCCCTTTCTAACCTCCTGTCCTTGTTAGCTTTGTACACTTACACTTCGGTTTTTCCTCCTACCTCTGCCCTATAGTCATTTCAATCATGTAAACAAAGTGCCTTTTAGATTTTTATTTAGTTAATGTTTGAGAAAAATGTAAAATAGAAAAGAGATCAAATGAAACAATGGGTAGATCTTTACAATGAGAACAAAGCATATGGTCATCAACATTTTCAAATTCATTCTTTCCTCTATGAAAATAAACATACAATAGAATATCAAATGTTGATTAATACAATATCTTGGGAAAAATACAAACCATTATTGCTGGTGTAAACATTGGTTCTGTGCACAAAATGACATATACTTGGCTTTTCATTGCAACTACATTTGCAATAGTAAAAGGTTAGAACAACTGACATCAGTTTTCCACTAAATAAATTATTTTGTCTGTATGTAGTGGGAAAACTAGATACAGCCAGATAAAGTTCTTTACATACTAAGATGAATGTATGTCTCCCAATATATTGTTAAGTGAAAGTAACTTGAAGTGAAACTGTTATAGTACTCTTTCATTCATTTTTTTTAAAAAGAATAAAATATACATAGACTATATTGAGAAGGATCCTGGGAGCAGTGACTGTCTGTGAAGGTGATATGAGACTATTAGTATTGAGAAGTGGATGAGAAGGAAGGCTTTTCTCCTCCAAGATATATTCTTTTCCACTTTTCAAATTATTGTATTCAAGTAATAGCTATTAAAATTAATAAATTACTGAATGAAGCATAAAGATAACTGAAGCTATGCTATGAAATTTAGACACTAAGATAGTGAAGATCTATTTTAATTGTCTTAAGAAAGGAAATCATATGATTGCCTTTACAGACAGAATATTCTAAAGATATCATTACAATTAAAGTCACAAGAGCCTGGAAGCCATGGTGTTACTAAAAGGTTCATGTAAACCTTTCAAGTTTCATTTGCCCTTGATTGACTTAATCACTAATGTTAGAAGTAACACAGCTGGAGAATACATTACTAGTCTCCTACTAGATTTTTTGTAAATGATATTCCTGACTAAAGCCACCTAATAAATTAAAAACTGTTTCCCAATGAACGTTAGCTTCCTCAGTCTTGCAGGGAAAATCTGTTTTCCTCTGTGACCCCCACCATGACCTCTAAAGAAATGTAGCCTTCCATAATCTTCCCATGTTCTCTAGGAAAAAGACATTTTGTACCCTAATAACCTAAGAATTAAATGCAAAATTAACTATTTCTAGGAAAAGGAACAACAAGGCCAAAAATTGCAAGTTTTTCTAATCAGTAACTTTTTTGTCATTTTACAGAACCCAGAATCCCTAATGACATGCAGCCCCTGTATCAGAAAAGCAGACCATCGCAAGTTTATAATTACCCCGGGTTCTAACTACCTGTGATATTGCCCTCCTAACTGAGATATTTCACCACAACTCAATATAAGCCATGCAAGGTGGTCTTTGTTGGTGATCACTTCATAATCTTTGTTCTACTAGCTCTCCAAATACATCCTCTCCTTGTCTCAATGATTTGTCCTTGAATTATTAATCTTCTCAAAATGTGAGCAAAGAATATGAATTGAAAGTTACAGGGGTGTTTTAAAGCAAGGTTTTCCAACTCCATGCACATTAAAATGCCTGAATCACATTCCCACAGATCCTAAAATAATGATTTTGGGCTTGGCTTGTATAGCAGGAATTTTTAAAGCTTCTTAATTGATTATGGTGTACAGCCAAGACTGAGCACTACTGACATAGAAAGCTTCTTAAGTAATTAGGTAAACCCCAATGAAAAGAGCCTTCATTAAATAATGCCAGACAGGGGAAAAGAAAAGACAAATTCTAGGGCTATTAAGAAGATGAATTTTAAAAATGCACTGATCAATTGGAAGCTAGGTGTAAAAGAAAGAGTGAGGCAATGAGGATGGAATCACCATTTTTTGGCTTAGACAAAAAAGTTAATGCCATTAATTGAAGCAGAAAGAACAATTTTGTGATAGGACTCAGAATTTTGTTAGAGACATGCTCAGTAAGTTGCTTGTGAACTATGTAATCAGAGTGATATAGGAGTGACTGACTGTTTGAATCTGGGATTGGCATATTGAATGTTTGGATCTTTTAATTATTGACAAACACTGTTAGTTGAAATTAAGCAGAGAATGTAGTATAAGATCTTCCACATATAGAACTACCAGCATCCACAGGTTAGAACTGTAAACATGAATATTCACAAAAGACTAAGGATAAAAACATATTCAGTGAGGTAGTAGTAAATAAAACAATTTTCATAGAGAGGCCAACATGAGAGTAGCCTCAAAAAAAGAATTATTAAGATAGTTAATTGCTATCAATATTGCAAGCCTGGAAACTCTTTCATGGACTTAGTTATGAAAGGTGACTTTGGTAAGAGGATTGCAGATGGGCTATTGTGGAGATTTCAGTGGAGGTAGTGAATTATGCAGATGTCCATAGATGTATAGATAGACCCTAGGTTGAAGTAAAAGTGGGAGTGATAGGAGATGAGCAAATGGAAACAGCAGGTGGTGAACATCCTTTCTAGACAATGACCACAAAGAATATAGGATTTTTATTGTAAAACTGCTTTTTAAGAGTGTAGACACAAGTATATTTCTAGATTCTAATGAAACTTCTTGTGTAATAAAGTTCACAATCCAAGAATCTTGAACAATGAGAAAACATGCAGAACAATAAGATGGAAAAATTGCAAGCAAACTGAAGAGAATGGGACAAGAACTTCAGGTTGCACCTTTTTTTCTCTCTCTGAAATGAAAGATTTAGTAAGAGCAAAGATAGGGACAAGTTTGGTGGAGTTGAAAAGAAGAAAATTTCTCATCTGTAGCTTCTCTTTCTCTAAGAAATATATGAAAGTGTTGACTGTAGAAAATAAGACAAGTGGATTAACAGAAAAAAAAGACAATGTAAGTTTAAAATAGCTGGAATTGTGAAGATAGGAGAAAAATTAACCAAGGTCATATAGAAAAAATATTAGGTAAGAAGGAGTAAGGCTCCTTAGGGTGTGGAAATTCAGCATACATTTTTTTATTCTCTCACCAAAATCCAAGGTCCGCACAAAAAAATCCAAGCAGCACAGAAGTGAAAATTGTGCACAGAAATTTGAGTTTCAGAAACTTGGAATGCAGCTAGTAGGACATTGCGATATTTGGCATCATCAACCACATACACATAACAGCAGGTGGTTATAAATTAGAGTATATCTTGTGTGGTAGTCAGTTCTGCCATTGAAGCAAAATACTTGAGGTAATGACCTTATAAGGAGAAAAGGTTTGGTCTGGTTCAGAGTTTCAGAGATTTCAGTCCATGATTAACTGGTCCAGTTGCTTTGGGAACATGGAAATATTGTACATCATGCCATGAGAGTGTAAGAAGAAGCTGTTAATCTCAGGGAAACCAGGAAACAAAAGAACTGGAGTCCTAATATCATCCTCAAGGGAATTCCCACAATAACTGAATGTCTTCCAGCCCCTTAAAAGTTCTATCACCTCCCCAGTGTTCCATGGGCTGGGGACCGAGCCTTGTAATACATAGGTTTTTGGAGAATATTTCAGATAAAAACTATATAAGATCCAAAGTACAGAATAGAACAACAACAAATATGTGGTCCTGGAAAAAACAATCAAAGGAATAAGGGGGTTTTATGAAGAACATTAGTGATTTACATGAGCGGGAAACATACAGAAGGAAATAAAAAAGGAGCACAGAAAGATAGTAACACCACAGATTAAGATGGAGAAGAGAAAGGTATCCAACAGTGGGAACCTCGGGTGTAGCAAGGCCTCAATGAATACCTTTTCCAATTGAAAAAGGAGACAAAAAATGAGGAGTATAGGAAGAGGAGGAAAAGGAAAAACAGAAGAACAAAGTAAAACAGGAGGAATCAGAAGAGGAGAGAAGAAGAAAGAGGAAGAGTGTGAGGAGAAGACAACATTAAGGGACATGCGTATGACAATTAAATGAGAGAAACACCTGAAAGGTCAGTTTTCCATTCATGTTGCCATTGTGAAGCCAATGCAGGAGTGGTTAGGGAGCCTGTGAAAGTCCCGGAACCTGCTGAGCAGGTAGAGAAGGCTGCTCTGAGTTTCCCAGGAGGGGCTGTGTGGCACTGATGGATGTGGTAGCTCCTCTCTCTGAGACAAATCCCTTCTGAATAGCTCCTGATAAATTCTCCTGTCTAAATGTAGACACTTCTTTCCTCTGATTAGGCAGCATCCTGCATCTGGCTGTTTACTTCTAGTGCACCCCTGACCTTTAGAATAACACATGTATGTGGAAACAGGGATCACCTCTTGGTCAATTAGAATTTTGCTCCTGCAGAGGCAACTTTATTAACAGGGACTTTCCTTCTCCCACTGCTAACTTTTCCATTGAACAGTCACTGAAAATGTTTTTATTCTGTGGGAATAAAATTATCTGAAGATATTTTTCTCTGTTATCCACCCCCTCCATCCTCCCCTTCACACACATTTTCTCCTTTTTAGTTTTATTTCTTTTGATATTCTTTTCATATGTCTTTAATTAAAGTCCTTACTTTTAAAAAAACAAAGGACTTTGACTTCTTGCCCAACTCCCACTACTGAATTCTTAAAAAGAGCTAAAGATAACATGGTGGGGGGAGTGCTAAAACATAAACTCACCTGCCAGAATGAGAATGAGAGTTGAGGTTTATTTTCTAGTTTGGAAATTCTTTTAACTGACATATACTTTGTATGCCTGTGATAAACAAGGTTCTACTGGAATAACATGCACTAACTCAGCATCCTATAATTAAGCATCTCTAAAATTTCCACCGAGATGTCATTTTAAATACCACAAAGACATGCTGAGTTTATCACCTAAAATATAAAACAGCTCATTAACATTTGCATAAAGAACAAAATAACACCTCCACATTTTAAAAAGAAAATACTTCTTTTTCTAAAATCCACAATTTGTATAATGCCTTTCCTTCTAAAGTACTTTCACTAATATCATCTTGGTTCAAGTGTTTGAGGAAAGGTATTAAAATTACCTTCAAATAATTTAAACATGTCTTGCTGCTTACTCTGACAGTAACAATGGAGTCTTTCTTCCATATTACAATCTGTCCTCAGCATCAAAATTCCGATATTGAGGTAGAAAGTATCTATGTAGCCATTGCAAAAACATACTGCAAAAACAGAGTTCCTCCTTTTCCCTTCCCATTCTTGCTTTTTCTAGCTCTCTTTCCTTACACTGGATATGTTTGCAAATACATTACATGACTCTGCCATAATAAACCTACTTGAAATAATATAGGAATGAAAAGTAAATATGATAGTAATCAACAAAAAATTCTTTTTCAATAATTTCAATGTTTTGATTTCACTCCTATAGGAAAATTGCATGTGAATTTGTTGTTCCTTTCAAGTCCAAGTCTAATTTTTCTTTAATGTCTTTCATAGAATACATTTCTTTTCTTATATCTGTTCAAATGAAATTAGTGGATGAGAATAAACTTTTGTTATGAAATTAAAATAATCAGCATTAGCGCCAACACTTTTAAAGTTGGGTTAGAAATGTTTTCCTTTGGTACATTTGCACTTCTATACTATAATGGAACCCAGGAGAAGATCTTCTGAAGGACAAATGACTTCCAAGAATGGACAAAAATCACTGGGCTTATTGAGCAGTAGCACAAAAACACTGAGAGAGAAGACAAGGCTGAGGAACAGATGTAAGATGATGAGGAACATAAGATTTGCCCTAAGGAGAGTACATGCAAATAGCAGGGATATTGCCAAATTCTGAACTCAATAAAAGGTCCCAAATTAAGAATGCAAATTAAAATTTTGTAAAAAAAAAAAAAAATCAGTGTTGGTGCCAACAGGAACACCTTGGCACTAGAATAGCTTTCTCTTGAATAATTAAAGCCAATCTGCTTATGGGGCTGCTTGTTCTGGGATCTTTCACGTAACACATTAATTGAGCTAACCATAGCATACTAATGATGGATTATTGCTCAACAATTGTAATCACTCAGGGACTGGAAAAGGTCTAGAAGCAGATTCAACACTTTTAAAGTACTAAGAAGTGTCAGGCCAAGGAACAGACTGTTCCAGATTCTCTCATGCATCACTTAGAAATATTGATAACGAATATATTTTTCTGGCATTACTAATTTCCTTGCTCAGAGTAGGAATATGTTTCACAATAATTTATACACTGCAAAATTAACAAATATATACTAATGGAATTTCTAACATAACCTGAGTCCTGTCATTTTGTATTCTCACAGATGTGAACAGAATTGCTACATTAATATCTGCAATTAACAGAGATTCAGTGAAGCCAATTTCACTAATCAATCACCACAACGTTTCTCTGAAAACATAAATGCAGACCTAGAATTCTTTTCAAGAAGCTCTCCAGGAAGCTATTGTTGCCACATCTGAGTTGGCCTGGAAAATTTAACATGGGGAGAATAAGCCTTGTTTGAGAACAAGCTCACTTTCCACATTGCCAATTGCGAGACCAGTTCTTTGCAGTTAAATTAAGGCAAGAGAAGGTTTGATTACTCATTTCTTCACTCACAAGACTTATTAAACTCCTTCATTCTTCCTGTCACTACATTAGGTTCTGAAAATGCAACAGTAAATAAAATGTCATTTCTGCCATCAAGCAACTCAAAGTTTAATAGATTTATTCCCTAGTTTCCAAATGAAAGAAAAGGTAAGAGGATAGTTAGAAATTTTCCAAATATAAAATCTCTTGTTCAACTTTATGGTGACTCTAGAATTATAGGGATAGGGTAAGAAGTTTTCATACACAAGTAGTTATTTCCTTCCATTTCCCTTGCCTACTAACATAAGCTCTGACAAGTAAAAACAAAATTTGGATTAAATACAGAAATACCCAACACCAGTACTTCAGGTCTTGGTGAAGTACAGAGGGAAAACTACAGGTTTTCATGCATTTGATTTTTACTCCCCTACATACTAGAAGTAGTTGTTCCAATGATATAATTCCATAAGCTTTACTTATTTGAACTCAAAACTAATGTGAAAATAATACCTATGGTATAGCAAATATTTAATTAAATAATGCAAAATAAACACCCCTGGGCACACAAGGAAATCAATCACAAATGTTATACCACACATCAAACATTCACAGAATTGTGGTATCATGTGGTGTCCAATATGGGTCACATTCATTAAAAATGTTACTGTAGAAGAAGCTAAAATTTAAAAGTGTAGCAGTTTATCATCTAAAATACAACAAAACACAATGGTATTTTAAAGGTGTTAGAATGGATCAACCTTATTTATTAGCAAACTGTCACACATGTTCCTTGAAGTAGCTGCGTACCTGGCACAAAAGAAATGAGTGATGTCTCTTCAGGAATCTTTCACCACTATAGCAGAAAAGGAAAAATAAAAATTCTCTTCCATTGCTTCATTGCTTCTCTGGGAACCAGCTCCTCCAGCTTTCCATGCGTGCTACTTGATCTTTAATATATGGAGACAACAGAAAGCCCTGTCTTTGACAGCACAGATGCTGGACAAATAGATAGAGCATTGATTTTGGCATTTAGCCAAAATGATGGCATCATTATGTTGAATGAATATCACTACCTCTAATGAAAATGGTTTATGTGGAGTCTCAGAGAAAAGAAACCATTGGCTGGCTACATAAAAGGAAAGAAAGAAAGACAATAAGAAAGTGGTATTTCTTTTGGGCCACCTTACCCTCTGTGTTTAAGGATTACGTAGTGACTTTCTGATGCTTGCATACTGCTATTTGTTTATACTTTTTTGGAATGTTAATATCACCAAACACTTGATAATAGAATGGTAAATATAATTTAATTTTTGTATCTGTACAAATTTGTAATAGAGCAGTGAAAATATTTGATTTAAAATGTGTAAAATATGCAATCAAGTTTTTAATTAATTCCATTACCAAAACTAATATCATTAGCCAAATATATGATATATGCTCAGAGAACAAATGAATTTTTTTCTAAGTTGCCTCTTTTTAGACATCCATTGAGTCAGTTTCCAACTTAAAGATAAATCCAGCAACTAGACACAATATGAAAACATAGTTGCAAGTTATTTTTAAATGCATTAAGTGTGTTAGCATATATAAGCATAAATTAGTGATGGACAGAAAAACAAGCAGAACCCATTTATAAGTTGCAAATAAATGTTAATTTGCTAAAGATCATCCTATGAAAGAATGTTTGCTTAAATAGTTTAGAGTTATTTAAGCTTATAAAGTCATGATAAATTTGCTTTCTCTGATTTTTTTCTATAATTTTTACATAAAGATGCCCTCCACGCAACAATGTTACACAGAATATCTGAGCACCAATTATGTACAAGGATTTCATTTACTTCACATCTTTGCTAACAGCCACCTTTTGTTTTTATTTTTTATGAGAATAGTCATTTCATTACTTCATTATGGTTTTGATTTGTATTTCTCTGATGATTAGTGGTACCGAATTACTTTTCCTAGGCCTTTGTCATATGTCATATGTGTACTTTCTTTGAAGAAATTACTAATCAGGTCTTTTGCTCATTTTGTAATTGAGCTATACAGTTATTTATTTTGCTACTGAATTTTTGCTTTTCTTAATGCTGATCTACCCATCAAATCAAAAGTTCAGTGATTTGACTTTTAGAACTTGGAAATCAAAAGTTTAGTGAGAAAAGTACCAATTCACCATTCTTAGTGCCAGGTGTCATCTGCTTTTGAATCAGCTGACATGTCATCAGCACATTCTGCTTTTTAAAATACCTATTTTATCTTTTAATAAACCTGTAGCACAATAATTATAACCCAGGGCATTGTTGTCAGAAAAGTGCATGTTCCCATCTCAATTCTTCCCCTTCCTAAGTAGGTCACTTCTAGAATTTTTCTGGGAAAAAAAAATAATCTTATTTTTGTGAGGACTAAATAAGATCATATATAAAATGTGTTTATCACCAGGATTGGAACATAACTATTAATTACTCAGGAATATCTTTTGACAAGCTAAAATTTTATAGGACAAAGTTGATTTTCTAAAATTTCATTTAAATTAACTTTTCTCACATGTTGTAAACAAAGGAAATCAACATACAGAGACGAGGTACAGTAACTGTTTATTTTGCCAAATACATTTAGACCTTTGAACATATGTATATTTTTCAAGTAGCTATATTAATTATATTTATATCTTCATATATACAAACAAAATCACTGGAAATTAAATTTATAATAATAAAGCATATAACAATTATGTTTTTAAATTTCAGCAAGACTGAGCATTAAATGCTGTCAAATGTATTCAGTTTCATTCAAGTTCTATCTAATAATATTTCTAAAAAGCTATTATTCTTGCTTTATAGTTTGCAAGAAAGTAAAAATACCTAATATCTGTTAAATGCCTATAGAGATACAATCGCTTTCAAATTTCTGCCTTTATTTGTTTCAATTTTATGGGTTTTTTTTTTCTCCTGTGGTCTTCCACAATCAAGTCTTGGGTGAATTATAGGTCAATATGTTTCAGTTAATAATTTTTGTTACAACTTGTGATATGACACATTAAATACTAGCCATTATCCAAAACAAGACAAAAATCAGGCACAAAATACATGAACTTATGTGAAATTTGACAAATTCATTATCAAGAATATTAATTTTTTTATTTGGAAATGGGTCTGACTCAAAGATAAAATTCAGAATCACAAATTTCAAATATAGATATGAAATTAAAAGATGTTCATTGTAGTCAATTTAGTTTAGATAGTAACGATTTTAAAAGAAGCAAAAATATAAATCACAATATGTATTTTTTTATTTTTGCCAGCTTTATTGAGATATCACTGACAAATAAAAAGTATATATAATATATATATGTGTGTGTTGTAAAATGTGGCCTTATGCATATATGTGATGAAAATACTTAAGAAAAATTTTCTTAGCAATTTTCAAGTGCGTAGTGCATTAGCAGTATTGTTTTTATTTTTTTTTTAATTTAAAGAAAAAAATGAAACAGAAAGAAGGTAGAAGTAATACAAAATTAAAAAAAAAAAAGCAAAAACAAAAATCAGTAAGAAATCACTAGTTGACAATTACGTATTTCCCTCCTAGAGATAGTTGTAGAACTTACAAAAGTAAAGCATACAAAGTAGACATTTAAACAGTGAGACTGCAATCAGCTCTGTTCATCTATCCAACAAAAACTTAGTAATATGGTCATCAATCCTACACATTCAAACATATATGCAGTTATATCTTTTAGAATACTTTCTTTTCCTCTCTCTTTTTTTACAATAACTATAATCAATTCTCATAAACTGTTTAGAAGTTCTACACATGTATAAATCTCTATATGTATACCTAGCCTTTCTGTATTAGAGGGAGAAACAAACCAAAACAAGTCAACAATACAAATTCTTAGAGAAACACGAAATGAAAAGGACATATAAAACCACAATACTAGGTGATCTATGGTAGTCATCATGATGTCTCCTGTTATTTTCAATAAAATTGCCTATATTGTCAGGCATAATATAATTAAACAGCACTATTAATAAAAAAAAAACTTTGAAGACATTATAGGACTTCAAAGGCAGTTAATAATCAAACCAGAATGGCTATCCTGTTTAATCCTGACACCCCCAGAGTAGTTGCCCCTACTCCCAGACTTGACACCCTCAAACATCCCAGATTCAAATAAAACCAGTCAAGACAAAACAGTGATATAGCCAATCTTCTCTGCCTCATCTCTGCTATGCTATTTTTCTATCATAGTTGTTTACTTTTCTCCTTCATTCCACTGCCTGCCCCTTTCATTGAGGCCTTTCTGCCATTGTTCCTGAAATCCTGGGATTTTCTTCTCTCTCTGTAGAATGTCCTTCAGTATTCTTTGCAGGGTTGGATTGGTGATCACGAACTCCCCCAGCTCCTCTTTGTCGTGGAATTATCTTGTCTCTTCATTAATTTTGAGAAACAGTTTTTCAGGGTGCATCAATCTGGGTTGGAGGTTATTTTCTTTCAGGGCTTGGAATATTTTGCTCCAAGCTCTTCTTGATTTGATAGTTTGCATTGAGAAGTCCACTGTGATTTTGATGAGTTTTCCTTTATAGGTAATCTGTTTCTTTTCTCTGACCACTTTTAATATTCTGTTCTTGTTATGGATTTCTGGGATCCTGACTATTATATGTCTGGGTGTAGTTCTGTTTTGGTTGTAGCTGGCTGGAGTTCTGTATGCCTCATATATTTTCACATCACTTCTGTTTCCTATGTTTGGGAAGTTTTCCTTAATTATTTCTGTGAATAGCCTTTTTATTTCTTTTGTATTTGTCCCTGCTTCTTCATTCACATTTTTTATTCTTCACTTATAAATCTTCTTGTCATCTTTGAGCCTTTGTATTGTTACTTCCTGGTTCCTTGTTATTTTTAAGAGATCCTTCCTTTCACGATCATACGTTGCAAATCTATCTTCAAGTTTTGAAAGTCTATTTTTAGTTTCTGTTAAGAAGTTTTGCCAGCTTTCAATGGAGTTTTTAATTTCCTGATATTCTTTTTGGATCTTTTTCATGTATTCTAGATTTTGTTTATATTCTTCATCAAAGGCTTCTCTCCTTTCTCTGTGTTCCTCCATTCTTCCATTTGTTTCTTCTTGAGGAGTACCCAGCATTTATTTTATTAATCTTCTAATATCTTGCTTCACCTGAGTTAGAATTTCAGATTTAAATTCATCAATGAGGTCACGGAAGTATTTTGTTATTTCTGTTGAGGCTCTGTCTGATATTGCATGCTTGCTGCCCTCAATCTCCTCTATATTTATCTTTTCTGGGCATATTTTCCCTGGATCAGCAGTTGGAGGCTTTTTGTTGTTTCTCTGTCTTGTCATGTGTCTGGTTTCTTTCAGACAGTTGAATGGTGGAGGTCTCCAGACCTTTACATATTATAGTTTACAGTCCCTCTGCAGCTTACTGACTAAGGCAGTGCTGCCCTCTCCTGTTTGTTGTTGATCTGTGAGGTGCACACAGGGGTGATATGGGCCAGCCCCTCCCCTCTAAACCAGTCAACCAGTGAATGTCTTAGCACATCAGTGTGTGCCCTGTGGACATCACAGGTTTGGGACAGTCTTGTCCCTGGCTATTGGGTCCTGACCAGGGGCATGGCCCAGTCCAAGCAGACCCTACCCATCTCCTTTGGGCCAGGAGCCACTGGCTGAAGCCACCTCAGCTGTTGATTCAAGCCTGTCCTGCCCAAATCCAATATGTGGTCTTGCCAGTCATCTCACTCTAGGGAATCCAGTTCCCAGCATTCACCAAAGTCCGTGCAGCTCAGTTCATGGTCTCCACTCCCCATTGCAGTGCCTCTTCCCACCAAGGGTCTTGAGCTCACCAACCCCCACTTTTGGCGGAGAGGCAATCTCAGTTAGATCATGAGTTGCCTAACCCTAAGATACACCCAGCACAGCTACTGGAGCGTGCCCAGCTCCAACCCTCCATCCACGCTTCTTCTTTTTTATTTTATTTTATTTTATTTTATTTTATTTTATTTTTCCTCAGTTTCTTCCTGGGTCACGAGAATTCCTCTCCTTTCTTCTGGTCTTCTCCATGATGTCAGATTCTAGCATCTGAGTTGTTTTTGTTAGAGAGGCTCTCTATTGTGCTCCCTATCCATTGGCCATATTGGATCTTTTTTAGCAGTATTAAATATAGTTACTGTGCTCTATATTATATTCCACAACTTACCCATCTTATAATAGAAATTTTGTACATTTTGACCAAGATCTCTGCATTTTTCTCACAACCATAGTCTCACAACCACAATTGATTATGCTTATGAGATAAAACTTTTAAACTGTCAAAAATGTTATTACCTGAAATATAAATGCATTGGGAGCATAAAGATATACTTGATGAAAACCTATCTCAAACTCCCCTAGTAAAAAGACAGTGTGTTGACTGATAAGAATGAATAAATCAGGTAGACCTAAATTCAGGGACACAAACAATGTCATCAAAACTATAGATTTATCTTCTTGGTCAGGTTTTTACAAAAGTAATAAACAACACCCAAGTAATTTATATCCTCCTAGAACTCCAGAATGTAGCCCATTTTAAAAGCAGTGTCAATGCAAATATAATTGTATAAGTTAAAAGTGAAGTAAAGTTGAACTGAGTTCAAGTAGACCCTAAATCCAAAAGAAAAGGAAAGAGATATGCAGAGAAGAAGATCATTTGAAGACAGGGGCAGAAACTGATATAGTCACAAGCCAACAAATACTAGGAATTGCTGGAAGCCACCAGTGTGTCAGTGGGGCTATGCTTTCTCTGAAAGATGAAGGAAGGAAGTCTTCCTTCACTCTTCCTAGATACTGGTGGATTTCTAGTGTCCAGGATTGTGAGATAATAAATGTGCAGTAATTTGTGATGTTAGGCCTGAACACAAGTATACAACCTTAATGACAAGAGTGAACTTTTTTGATAGCAATGGAAAATACTTTCAAGGTGACCTCCTATTGGACAGTGCATTATGAATCCATCTTTACCTAGTCACTGTGGCCAAGAGCAAGGTAAATCTGGCTAGAATTTGTTTTCACACATCCTTCTCTGACTTCCTCTTCTGTAGGATAGATTAAAATCTCTTGCATAAATTGACAGTAACCTGGCCTTCACTTTTTTCAGGCAAAACTGGACCTAGAAATGAGGTTATTCAAGAATATAATTATCCCCTACAATTGTCCTAAATCTATCACACCATGAAGAGTACATACATAGCATAGTTGACATTGAATTTTTCTTCTCATATTTTGCTTCCATCAATTCAACAGTTAGTAGTTCATGTACCTGGAGAGATCTGTGTGGAGACATCTGCTTGACAGAAGCTATAAGCATTAGTAAAGGAACCCAGCCAACTCCAAGCCCTAATCTACCAGAGAGGAGACAGGCAATAAATATCTTGACTTTACTCTTGTCCTTTTTCGCTCCCATGCTTATGTTTCCTATTGTATTGACTGTATTTATCCAAAATACACAGAGCCCACTGAAGAATTACATGAAAGTCAGGCATCTACAGCTTACATGGCAGAATACAGAAAACCAAATTGTGGATCTCAAGATATAAAGATAACATGCCCAAAACTGTGGCAAAATAATGTAGGAAAATAATTAAATATTATATAAGGTCTAAAGAGGAAAGGTAAAAGGAAAATGTATTCACCAATTGTGTCTATGATTTTAAATTAAACAAATAAAACAACAAATTGTAAATTCAGAGTTGATAGGAATGTGAGTCAAAATACACTAACACCATCAACTCATATTTTGATTTACTACCCTAAAAAGAAGTGAGGGTGAAACCCACACAGAACTGAGGTCATAGCCCACCTACCTCCACCTTTTCTGACACTCACAAAGTTGATTACCAGTGTTACTTCTGTTGTTTATCTATGGTCTTTCAATAAATTTGCATCAAAGCTACAAAGTTCTGCATTTTTGAAATTAAATGTCAACAATAGGTAGTCATTTTGGAGAACAAAAATGAGTGACCAAGCCAAGCTTGAATGATAGATTATGCTCTTGTACATATCAAGAAGATCAATCTACTCTCCTTGAAACAGAATATTTTAGAAGTTCAAATGACTGTGATGCCAATCCAATACACTACAGGCCCTCCCTGAGTCCAGCTGAGATGAATGATAGAGCCTAGTACACTAGCTTTTCTGAGAAAGAAGCCATCTTTTATACAGGTGCTGTTAGCCATCAAAAAGTCAAGTAGCTAACAACACTGCATGACAGAAGACAGATCAGAGCAGGCTCAGCCAGAGCAGGTGGGTCAAGTCAGCTAATCATCTCCCTTGGGGAAAAGTAGTGCTCACTGTCCTCCTGCGAGGGCTCCCACTGCTGTTCATACAGGAGCAGGGGCAGTGTTGTGAAAGCCAGATCATACTTCTGACCTCAGTTACTCCAAGATCAGGAGAAAAAAACAAAGAACTTAGATTTGTTTGGCTAAAAAAGCTGCACCTTAAGGAAATGAAAGGTGCATGTAAGATTGAAAGTGCCAAATCAGACTCAAATTCCTCATGTATTGAACAGAACTGTGTCAAGATAATATTTTACTTGCCATAATGAAAACAGCAGTATTTTAACATGTAACAACCTGAGTGAGGAACTATGTAAAATTCTAGTACAGGAGAGTCTTGTTTTTCAAGAACTAAACTATTTCTACAAAACCAAATAGGATTTTCATAGACTAAGGATCTATTGGCCTCAATTTTCTGCATCACTTTAAGCTCACAGATCTCTTTGGTGTTTGGGCATTAAGATTTGCTGTAAATAGAGCACTTTTATAAGAACAGTACCTTGGATTGCATGAATAATGACTTTTAATTATACTTTATATAAAAACAATTAAATTATTGATGAATTATAACTAAACAGTTAATTTTAATGACACAGATGTTTGAAAAAGAAACAGGAAAATCTGGATAAGAATAAAAAGCAAGCAAATAGATTTTAGAAGTATTACTCAGTTTTCTCACTCAAATTTTGGTCCTTAATTTTTGAAATGTTGTTTATTCTGCTTTTCAAGGGTACTTATTTAAATGTCACCTGACTTGTGAAAGTATTTTCTTGTATACAGAAAATATTTCTTTGTAAGAATGTTTAATTTTACTGCACAAATTTTCTGTCTCATAAAACTGTCCCACAGCTACATCTACAGATGTGTTTAGGTATTTAAAACTTTGAGAATCAAGAGATTTTATTTTTGTCCATTGTGTGCAATACAAATTTGCTGAACACTGTTTTAGTCCCACTTTTATGAAAGAATAATAACAAATTTAAATGTATTTCAGCTCCAATTTGGGAAACATATTTTACAGCAAAACTATGGAGACTTAACAAAACATTTTAACAAAAGGATCTGTTCAAGAGCTAATATTCTTTCATTTGTTTATTCATCCAGATGTATTTATTGAAAATAAAATAGGAATCAAGACAAACATAATGTCTCTGTTTGGGAACCTTAACAGTCTGTTCTGGTATTGCAGCAAATTCAGAGGGACTTTAATTAACACATTAATTAATACCAGAAGAAAGGATTAAACTCCGAAGCTGTGCAATTTATTAGTATTCATGGAGGTCCAGATTCTTATCTCCATCTTTAGTTGCCGGAGTCCAGCTGTGGCAGGGCTAGGGTTTCCCAAAGGTGGACAGGGAGTCGGCGAGTGAGAGACAGAAGGCACTGCACACCAGTCTGTGAGTGAATCTGAATCTGCTTTATTTTTTAGAAGCTGGAATATATATTTGCTAACCTTAGCAGCAACCCCCAGCCCCAAGCAGGAAGCACCCCAGGTTTAAGGCAAGGCAGGGACAATCCTAAACAATAGGTTTTAATTAACCTCAACCCCAAACAGGAAGTGCCCCAGGCTCAGGGCTAGGCAGGGACAATCCCAAGCAATAGATGTTAATTAACTCTTTTCACCTTTGTAACATCTCAATCTTGTTACTTAGTTAGCTTGGGAAATGTAAGCCGATGCACCTGGATGCCTGCAGGAGGAAGAGATGTGTGAGGCTATTATGCCGCTCCTTACATTGTTTCCCTTATCACTTATGGGAGTATGGCAGTTCCTGTGAGGACAGCACCTGTCTTAGGTCAAGGACTCTTCATATGAACCCAACCAGGCCTTACCCATCATGGGCCTGCAGGACAGCAATTGGTCTTGTGCCTGTCTTAGGTGGCTGGTGGCATAACATATGTGTCCTAGTTGCCCGTCTTTGGCTGCCTGTAGGACAGCGCCTGTCTTGGGTCAAGGACTCTTCATATGAACCCAACCAGGCCTTACCTGTCATGGGCCTGCAGGACAGCAATAGGTCCTGTGCCTGTCTTAGGCGGCCGGTGGTGTAACATATGTGTCCTAGTTGCCCATCTTTGGCTGCCTGTCCAGTGTCTCAGGGCAGTTGTCTCACAGGAACCCCACAAATCCTCCTCCATGAGCTCTCCCATTTAAAGCCTCTGTATAAACTCTCTCATACTACTCACAGAAGGCAAAACCCCACAACCAGTCCTCACAAAGGGGTTATCTAGAGGGCCTCCAGCAACCCCCCTGGAGTGTCCACCCTCGACTCCATATTGAGCATTACATAAAAACATACACATGTGAACTACACAAATTACAATTATCAGTACAAAACATTCCAAGATCCCCGCGCCCAATTCCCACATGTGGTGTCCTTTTCCTGGGGAAGCGATTGTCACAAGGCGTGGATGGACTAGGACGCGGCATGGACAGAAAAGGGCGCTGCATTTAGTCATGGCCAGAAGAAAATAAGAAATGTAAAGATGGAAAACTTGATCAAAAAGATCCTAAAATTTGGTATAAAAACTAGTATACCAGTGCACCCCAGAGATCCATTCTCAAACTAACATGGAAATAGTTTTTGAAAGCTACAAGGGATTAAGTCCTCTGAGATAGCCCAGTAAGTCCAGCTACTTCTGTCGTTTTACCTAAACAATGTGTATACATCTGAG
Organism: Hydrochoerus hydrochaeris; assembly: GCA_004027455.1. Taxonomy (NCBI): domain Eukaryota; kingdom Metazoa; phylum Chordata; class Mammalia; order Rodentia; family Hydrochaeridae; genus Hydrochoerus; species Hydrochoerus hydrochaeris. The sequence goes on along the minus strand of PVLA01009374.1, from coordinate 46,193 downwards.
TGTAACTTCCAGCATCACTACTCTCTTGAAGAAGCTCTTTGATCTCTCTGTATCTGGGTCCCTTTGTTGGTAAAATAGAAATAACTTTAGCTGTTTTAAGACACTGACATAGCAATGAAAAGTAATCCACACATCAAGTTTGGGTATGGGAGGGTGAAACCCCTTCCTTAGTAAGAACAAGACTGTGGAAGCAGTGACTTTGGTTTTAAATTAGTGATAGAAGTAACTTTAGAGGCATAAAAACAGAACCCATAGGTTAAGGGCCTTGCCTTGATAGCAAACTCATCTTTCTCCATGATAGTCTTGAATCTCACTCTAATTCTCTTCCCATAATATTATGTTACTTGAAATCTTAAAATTGATAATTACTCTTATCAAAGCAAACAGAAAAGCATGCTTTTATTTTAGCTATCTTAATAAGCAGTTTAATTCATTACATGCCTGAAACAAAAACAAACTTAACAAAACATCGACTGCAAACAAGACAGCATTAAAACAAAAACAAAACGACTTAAAAAAATACATAAAAACTCACTGAGGACTATCAAAATGGTCTGTGAAATGTTACAATTTCTTTTTTAAAAAAAAAAGAAGGAAAGAAAGAAATAGTTTAGCAGATCATTGTGAACTAACTATTGGAATTGTACTCTCCATCAGCTTATTTTTACAATGAGATTACCACATTATTAAGGAGAAAACAGTTTTATTTTAACAATGTCATTATATTGCATTTACTAGTTTTAGCAGCACTCAATAAGAACATAGCTAGTAATATCCATACTAAGTATCCCCAAAATGTATTTAATTTGCATTAAGCAAAGAACACTACAGCAAGTGCTCAGAAACTTCTCTCACTTAAGTTTTTCTTTTCCATTCCTACAGCCATTACCTGGGTTCCACAGACCTCATTATCTTGCATTTCACTATTGAAATAACCTGCTATCTTGTCTCTTCCCCCTCACTATTTCCCTTTCCAATCCACTCCCACACTCTCCTTGCAGGAGAGATGTCCTAAAGCCCTGCTATGATTATGCCTCATTGCTATGCACAGACTGGGGGACCTCTTCAAAATCTTAACGCCTGAGCCTACCCTGCAAGGCTCCCTGGATCTGCCCCAACTCAGCTGATTCCCATAAGAGCTTACATATATTTGTCACACAAACAAATCTACTAATTATTGCTCAAATATGCACTCAATATTCACTTGTTCACAACTTTTTCATGTCGATATCTCAAATCCTTCTACTCTAGTCCTGTTTCTAGAAATTGACATCTTAACACATTAGCATCTATACATAGCATCTTAAATTGTTGGTGGATATATCATTAAATAAGTCATAAGACATCCATGTGATGGAACATTATTCAATATTTCAAGATATCCCAGATATATACAGTGTTATGATATACATTAATGGTATTATATTTAAATAATTTTTTAAATTATACATATAATGTTTCATCATACAAAATACACTTTGTATGCATGTACTGTACAGGTGAAAGAAAAGTTTACCTGAAATAAATATATTTAAATGTTAATAGTGAGTTTTCCTAGGTGATAGAATTATAGAAGACTTTTATTATGCTTAACACATAGATTTTTCCTGCATTTTCTACCATAACCACATAGCATTTATAATTTAAAATTTCTCATTTTCTATACATATCAATTAATTCTAGTCCACATAATTCTTTCTTGATGGCCCAACAAGGTTAAATGTTAGAAGCCACTGTCACCATGTTCCCTTGTGTATTTTAGACCTGCATGGAAAGACCATCTCACATAACGGTAGTTACAAAGCTCAAATTCTTTCTTACATACCTAGTACTCTACTAAGCACAAACCCCTATAATGGTATTACTCTTAAAAGTAAGAATTTAATTCTAATCCCATTAGAATGTGTTTTGTTATAAATAAGGATAGTTCATTGCTTTTTTCTTTCCACCACTGTACCTGGCCTAACTGAGAAACAATGTTTTAATCATAAGCTATGCAAATAATTCCCACCAATGAAAATTCTTATTTTTCTAAAATGACATCATATTGTCTAAATGATAACTTCGATCAAATACATTAATAAAAGAACATTTTTTAAACAATTTTTTTATCAGTACCAGGGATAGAAATCACACCCACGTGCTTGCAAGGCAGGTGCTTATGCCACTGAGTTAAATCCCCTGCCCAAGAACTTTTTTATTATGTCATTTATTTCTCAGCAAACCATCCCTGATCCTTAAAATTACCCATAAATGGTTCTGTAGTGTTCATAGTTCATAGTCACGCAATACAAACTGAAAATAGGACCCTCGGAACAGTGTGCTCATTTGCTTATACTTCTAGTATCTCTCTCCTCAGAGTAAACACTTATCTCAGGGCCACCAATTGCCTATTTGAAAAGTTATTACTTGCTAAATCTAGATATGCAATAAGAAAATGAAATACATTGTTTTAGGGCTTCCATGGCTTAATATTTTCAGTTTCCATGTTTATTTATGGAGAAACTACTAAGCTTTTTCCTGTGTTTTATGAATACCATTGTCATATGATGTCAGAGCCATTACTTTATTCTCAACTTGAGCATTTCAAGCTCTTGATTTGCACTGGAATAGAAATACAGAATATATGAGATTATACTCAAATTTCCTTTATCTTTATACAAGGTTTCAAAGGAAGGGAAAGCTGGTGAACAGAAAAACAATAATATTAAAATGATACTAAGTATTAGGTCTTTCATAAGCAGTTCATCTAATTGTCAATCAACCCTCTTAAATAATCCTAAATGGAATGCATCATTATACCTATTTTGTATATAAAGAAGCCAAAACTATGAACAATTAAGTAAATATACTAGCCAGATGTGGTGGCATTCACCTTTAATTCCAGTTACTTGATAGGTTGAGGCAGGAAGATAACAAGTTTGAGGCCAGTCTGGCCAACCTAATGAGACCCTAGGTTGAAACAGAAAAGGACTGTGGTGGTACCTCAGCACTTCCTGGATTCAACCCTCAGTACCACAAAAACTAAACAAAAAGTTGTATTTAAGTGTGCTAGGTCACACAATTTAGAGGATGGCAAGCCAGGAATTAATCTAAAAAGCTAAATTTTTTTGTAGCATTCTGCGATGTTGCTTTGATTTGTCCGTGAATGCTGAGGCAAAGAAAGACAGAGAAAGATAATCTGACATCACTTTATGATGTCTATCATGCTCATAAAATTAGCATATTTAAAACCCAGCTCTTGAATCCATTCTTCTACATCAAGAAGCCTTGGTTGCTCTTCCTCATTATCACCTCTTCTAACACCGGCAACTCCCAAATGGTCAGACTAAAAACTAGGCAGCTGATGTTGATTTATACTTTTCATCACAGACTTCCCATTGACCATATATGCAAATGTCAACTTCATTTTCCAGATGTTCATAATGTCTTAGAACAGTTCTCAAATTGTGTTATACATTTGATTTTTTAAACATTGGCTAATATTATTGAAAGGCAAAATGATTTTTCAACTAGTATTTTAATGTCATAGGAATTTAACCATTTCTATGTATGTGTTGCATATTATTTCAAAAGCTATGAACAAAACCTCAGGTGAAGACCTGAGACAGTTTGGGCCTCAACAGAACTTCAGCACACCAAAAATGAAACTTCCTTCACATAGAAAATGTAGAAATATAGGAGCTCTGCTTGGGCTTCTTGTGCTGGGAGGAGACACTGCTCCATGAGGGCTTTAGAAAGTTACCGAAACAGAAGAGCTGGAGGGAAGCACAGAAGAGACCCTAAAAATGCGACCAAAAGAGAAAGAGTACAGTTGTCCACTTCTTTGTAAGAGAGAATTCTTTGTGTCTGCCTTGTCCATTGAGTAATTACATGGAAGATAATGATACACAGTGTATTGACTTTTCTTTTCTCTTATTTTATTACAAAATTTTGTTTTATTTTCACATAAAATAAAATTTAAGGATTATGAAAACAGAAAAAGAGGACAGGATAAAACTTTAGAAAATTTCTGTGCTTGTCTCAACAGAAGTTACACTGAAAAAAACATGTGTTTTCTTTTCATACAATGTCCATGTGAATGTAGTATTGTAAATAAATACAGGAAACAGGACCTCTAATTAGGAATAAAGTATAAGTTCTAGATGGATATTAGTGCTGTGGACTGTATATTTCATCATTTAGCTTCTATATATCCCAAGATAAGTTTGTGTGTAAATCCTAATATTACAGAAGAAGAAAATTCACCCAATCAGCATCCACTGCAATAGATGTATATGTATGTGTAAAGCTTAAACATGAAGGTTTTGAGATGACTTTATGGATGTGATATCTGTAATGATAGCTAGCTAGCTAGATGACAAAGACTAAATATGCAATGTTAGGTACATGTCATTGTAGACTATGAAAATAAACCTTCACTCTTTTTCATCTTTTCAGCCCCAATTCAAAATTTTAAAATTCATTGTTTTCACCTTCCTGGTTTATTCAGTAATTCTTCATACCTTCCACATAGTAATTTACACACTGTATTATAATTGTTTGCTCCTGGCTTTGCTCCCTCAGCAAAATGTTTGTGTTTGAGAAGAATTTGATCTCTCAACCACCTAGCAAATGCCTGCCTCATAATGGGAAAGGACCAAAGAATGAATGAAAGAACTTACATTTTTTTCTGGGATCATTAGAAATAGTTACATGTAATTAAAAACAATAAGCAATCATGCTCCTGCAAGACAGAAGTAAGAATAAGATCTAGTACCTGTAGTCACGTTTAGGGTGCTGTCCTTGTAACTCAACCCATGTCCCAAAAGGGCCCTATGTCTTTCTGTTTAAATTACAAATGCTCAGCAGAAAGTCACAGACTCATCTAACTTTATTTTTAGTGATTCTACCTCAGTATTCAGTAGCCATAGCCAGAAGGTAGTAGAAGGTACACATGTGATAGGATTGGCATTGCTCTAAGCCAAGATCCCCAAGATGCACCCTAATTTTCTGCTGTCACAGTTGTTTACTCTTAACAGGGATGCTGTAAATTTTGCTATTAAAAATTGTTATAGAAGTTTTACTTAGAAAACTTACAATGCGTAGAAAAGCCTGAATCGTGATAACAAAGTTTGACGAACTGTCTGCATCAGTCACTGGCAGAACCTTAAAATATGCAGAAAAATGGGTTCGAGCCAACACCTACCAATCTCTGTGAAGCAGTAGGTGATTTAAATCAAGCACTAATGAAATGTCCATATAATTCTAAACAAGAAAAAAGTAAACAAGGGAGATAACTGAATTGCAGAATGACAAGCTTGGGGAGACTGGCAGATATAATGAGATGAGATTTAACAGGAATACCACCAGATAATTTACCTGGGGAAAAATCATCAACAGCTGAGATGTAAAATGGAAACTCATTCTCTCTTTGGAAATAAATAATGCTTAAAAAGAGTCTGGTTATAGTGGATAATAACGTGTATATGAATTCACTTTGTAATTCTGTTGCTAAACAGCCAGTTGTCTTCCCAGGAGGACGAACAGAATGGATCATTTCAACCAGACACACAAAGGAGAGAGAGTGCCTTTAACAGCTTCAGGTATCACCTTGATTCTACCGTCTGTAACTGGAGCCTTCTCAATAGAGAAAGAACACGTTAAAGTTTAAGGAAAGGCAATAAATATCATGAAATGAATCAGAGCCCGCTTAATTTGGAAAACCTTGAAAAACAATTCAGGAAAGAAAGGTCATTCTGCCCAATCCAGTACAATCAGCCTCTGGCTTCCAGACAACAATAAAAAGGCTTATTGCTAGCGTATATATTGAGTGCTTACTCTGGGCCAGTACTGCCAAGTGCTTCAAATACATTATCGCACTTAATTCACATAACAGATACAAAACTTTACACACTGCTTAACATGTGTCTGTTTTACAGACAAGGAAATTGAGGCTGAGAAGCATTAGATAAGTTGTATGTAAGTCTTACAGCATTAAAATAACTCGGTCAAGATTTGTACCCTAGCTTCTCTAAATCAAAGGATATGCTCTGTACCACTCCACTGTATTTTCAATATGCTAGTCTGCTATTGATGAAAGTGTAATTTTTTTTCTTTCTAAGCAACTTTCAAGGTGTTGCATTGACTGAGGAACCCATCTCCCTTCTCTTTGTTTTGACCTCATTCAACTATTCACCTAGTATCCCTTTAAAGTAGAACTGTCCAAGGAATTGTTAAATCCTTTCTGTGGACATTTACTATGATGCACTTAATCTGGAAATCTTTCTCTCCAGTTGGCCATCTTTTCTAAACCTTTCCATAAGAGCACAGTCTTGGCAGAGAATTTTAAATGTATTTATATACCTTTAAAATAATTTTCATTTGTTTTACATACATTTAAATTTAATGCATTAGCAATGACATTATCCTTCAGTTTTTCACCTGATTCAAAATTCAACACTATTCTGGACACAGAGACAACATTCATGAGTTCTGTTTGATTACTTAAAGACAGAGAAATTGGGGAGACAGAGATTTTAAATACTTCCAAATATTGGTAACCAATGAATATGATGCTATGAAGAAAGTATGGAGTTGAAATTTGCTACTAAAACTGAGTGTAACAAAAATTAGCAAATAAACTTTCATGAAGGGTTAGATCTAAAACCAGCTACTTGATGCTTAGAAGTGATCCACTGAAATTTGCAACAATATCAGTGAGACAGCTCTGTTCTGCTGGTCACAAATCCTGAATTATCAAGTTGCCCATCTGTTTCTGGTTCAGTGTGGTAAAACTCTGGGTTTCATGCTCAAAAAATTTATTATGACTTCCACATCTGGCATGTGAGCTATCAGACTGTGAAAAGGGCATGAGGATTGAATAAATCAAAATATAACAGCCTCAGGTCTGAAGGTATGTCTACCTGGAGGACATACTGCTCCTGGGAGTAATGCTAGTGCATTTTACTGTTGAAATCCCACGGAAAGAAAAGTGATGATGAAGCCATCAGCTATCCTACACCACACACATTGCATTGCCATTGAAAAATGTCCCACATCTGTGTCTTAATGCTGGCATCTGCTTCAAATTACCCTCAGATGAGCTTTACAGCTCTTGCCTAATTGGACACTATCAAAATGACATGGCTGTTATTGCTCAGCTTCTAGTTGCCCTTTATGCAGCAGTCTGGGTTTGTAATGAATCTTCATCTTCACATGGGAGAATTTATTTTTACCAGAATTTTTAAAAGTATTATATTCACTAAAATTTTTCAAAATATCTCAGGCATCAAATTATTAGTTCTCATGTAAAATCTCTTATTTAAACAGATTTTAAAACCCACACATCTAAAAGCAATTGGAAACCAAACTAATAGGAAATCCATGCATTTGTATCTTCATAGAATCCAAGTTTTAAAGAAAGTGAAGTCTTTTTTTAACCAATGATGAAACAATTAAAATTGTTTCCTAAAGTTCAAATGCTAAACTAGCAGAAAAATAATATAAGCAATAGTCTACTTCTCAACATATTCACTCTCTCTGCTATTATTATTCTTAAGAGGCACCTTGTAAAATTAGCAAAGCAACAGCAAAGAGAAGTTGAGTTCCTGCACTGCCTTCTTTTCTTTCTTGGTGAAACTCGGCACAGTATCAAGATGAAAGACATTAATGAACTTTGTCATGATGGAACACAATAGCCCTGAAAAAAAAATGACAATAGAATTTAAGCTTGATGGTAATAAATAAACAAACCAAGATCTGGTTTATATGTAATGCCAGGCTGGCAAGTCCAAGATAGAATTGGCATAGGAATATTTTTTGTAAAATTGAATTTACCAATAAGACAAGGGCAGGGTATGAACTATTAGGACAGTGTTTTAGTGTTAATGATGCTTCATCTTAAAAGTAAGTCAAAAAGATATTACCAAGGTGAAATTTATTAAAATTGTTTGTACTGTGAAAAGCACAGCAAATCTGTGTAAGTAATGTTCTTAAATTTTGCAAAACACACAAACAGCAAAATTGTATCTCCATATGAATAATACAAATTCATTTCATGACAAATTACTTATTACTTCTGTCAGTTATCTGTAGCACTTAATCGGTAGTACAATATATTGGTGAGTAACTACCATCAGTTCTAATTCCCTGGTAAGAATCACAAACCATCTCCATCTTCCTCCATAACTTCACTTCCTTACTCTCTCCTAACCTGGGATCAAACTCAGGACTTTGTGCTTGCCAGGCAGGTGCTTATGCTGCAGAGCTAAATCCCCGGCCCACTTCCTTTTAATTTTAGTGACTCAACATCTGATATACTTTTGCTACACTTGTGTACCTTCTGCCTCTGTTTTAATTCAATATCATCTCATTAAAACATTAAACAACTTACCACAACAGTGACATAACTTCTCCCTCTGCCTAAACCCTACTTTCTGTAACTTCTAGTAAATCCTCCACTTGGCAACAGTAGTATAAAGTCAAACACAAAGCTCATATCACACTCCTGCTTCAGAAGTTTCAATACTTGACTAATGCAGAAATCTAAATTTCAAAATCCTTTGAGTGTGTGGGAGACAACTGGAGTGACTCCCCTTGAATGCAGGACAATTGTTGCAACTTTGATTATATTGAGATTGATTTCCTTATACTGATATGTACAGAGTTGACCATGGTATTTCTTTCTCACTTCATCTGGCTCTAAGCATTGCAAATCAGGCTAGCCAGGTACTGGTATGTAATCTCTAAAGCCATCAGACAGTCAGTCTCCTGTTTCCTTGCGTAGTGCTCTCTGTAAAATACATAAGCACAGCAGGATGGTTGTGACAGCTCCAGGAATGTCAACTGGGTATGAGCCTCAATGTAAAGAGGCTATGACTCCCCAGGGCACAAAAGTTTACATATCAGAAACTGAAGCAACAGCCTCCAAAAATGATTCAGTTGCTACCTTAATTGAATTATGCAAATTGATCCTTCTACATATTGTTATCTCTGCATTTTGCAGAGGCGCTTTTCTCCCTACCTGGCCAGCCAGCTCAAATTACTCATATAGTTCCCGCCACCCTCACTGTCACTCATCCACGAACCACCCCCTTCTTCACAAGATAACAAATTCTGGGAGAGGCCCAGGATCAGGGCCTTTGTCTACATATCCTCATAGGGTTGGACTCAGACCTCTGGCTGCCCTTAACTTGGAATATGTATTGGTGTCTTTACTCTCGCCACGAGTTACACTGGAGGTGGCAGATTGGAATTAACTTCTTGGGATTCCAATAGCTTCTTACAATACTTGGATAACTGTACTCAATATTTGGGATTACAATAGAGTGGTTTATGTGAACACCAAATTCTGGCCACAGCCATCTAATCCCATTTTTAGGCTCTTTCATAAGCCCCGTCCTTTAAATTGAACTGACCTCCTTGCTACACACCAACATCCTGATCTTGCTATTTTCTTACCTAATAAAATTTATCCATTTGGTTGACTTTTACTTATGCTTAATGAACTGACTTAAATATCAACTCTTCTATGAAGTGTTGTGAAGTGACTCTCTAAGAAATGCTTTGAATTTTCCATCATTTTACCTGTTTACCCAATATTGCCCTTGTTGTATTGCAGTAATGTTTGCTTAAATATATTTTTTCATGTATAGTTCATAATTCTTAGCAGGCAAAGAACTAACCTACTTGCTTTATTACTCCCAGCATCCAGCACATTTTAAACAGTTCCATTGTTAAGTTAATGAATCTTCCTGCTTTGTATTTTATGTCATTTTCATTAATCACAGTGATTGGCCATAGTCTTTATTCCACAAATATTTGCTTTCATTATGAACCTCATGGCGAATTGTTCACAATATCAAATATAATAAAAATTTTCAAGAGCATGAAAACAAAGAGATATCATTGGATTTGGCAATTAAAGTGGTCATTGATAGCATTTTTAGAAATGATTCTACTAGAACTGGAGAAACTTTATACCTACTTGAAAAAACGTGAATATAACAATCTGTATCATTTTAGGCATTGTACAAGATTCATCTTAGGGTTTTATGTACATTATTACATAATTCCTGTTGGAATCAAGACACCGGTGGTTTTACTCATATACACATGTGTTAAAAATTATCAAATCATAGTTTCAAGTGTGGCTAATTATTCTCTATTATAAGGCTTTGCTATAGTTCATATTTAGATGTCCCCATAATGTCTCATATGGTTATAGATGGGCCATTTGGGAGATGATTAGATTATGGAGGCATGATAATTAGTAGATTGATCCCCTGATGAGTTTATATCTAATGTAATTATGGAGGTGAAATCTGATTGGAGGAGATAGATCACTGGGGGTGTGTCCTAGAAAGTGTATCTCCTTCCCTTCTCCCTTGGATTTCTGTTTTCCACAGCCAAGCCCATCTACCATACACCCTGCCTTGGAGCAAGTAGGTTCTGCTCTGCAGTCTACAAACTGTGACCAAAATAAACATCTCCTCCTTCAATTTGTGAGTGTCAGGTATTGTGTTTCGATGAGGAGAAAGTGACTAAGACAGACTTCTAAAAACATCTGTGAGGAGGTTGCTGTAATAGTCTCTATTGGACAGATAAGAAGAGGGAGAACAGGGAGAGTGATTCTCATGGTGGATCAGCAGTAGATGAGTATTAAACCCATTTTCTCTGATTTTAGAACCTCTGAAAGTCTTTTCACTACTTGGCTGTAATAGAAAACTCAGTCTTTCTAGAAAAGAAAGAAATGAATGCTCAGGAAGGGAATCAGAAAGTTTCAACACAATGAAGCTGAAATTTGTTTTTATTTCAAGTAAAGTTTATATCTATTTGAGGTTAGAGAGATGGAGAATTCCTGGGATAGAATAGAACAAACTTCACATTTAAGCATTTGCTTTAAATTATACCTAATGCCATAATTACAGCTTTAGAACATCCTATTATGACCTTAGGCATAAAAACACCATTACCACTTCTGCCTCAGGTAACATCCCACTTGGGTCAATAGTGAAAAAGGTAAAAAGAAGCCCCAGAGCAAGAAATTGAATCCCCAGAGCAGTATAATTGAACATGGTGGCTCTCTTCCACACCCTCAGGTCAGGAGTTAAGAAGCACCTGCTGACAGCAGAAACAGCCTTCCAGGTAAAGGGATACATTTGAGAATGAATGGTGAGAAATTCTGCTACAAACTGACCCTCCAGATCATAGAAGAATGTGGGTGAAGATATCTTGCCCTTTGATCTTCACTTTCTAAGAGAAAACTGGTCGAACTGTTTTCAAGAAGTACACTGGAATCTATCTTACAGAAAGCTGGTCTCTAACCTCAGAACACAAAATTACTCTTAAAAATCAATCAGATTTTGCATAGACACCATATGAATGATCTCATAAATCCATTCTTGTCAACAGTTATTTCATGTATAAAGTTTTGAATCCAAAATTGTGAAGGAACTAAAGATAAGTCTGGAATTTAAATGATGTTCTGCAAAAGATCTAGCAATGAGTCAAAGAATAGATGGAAATTTTAAAAGTACTATTTGCCTGCAGAGTTTACTTCTTTCACTTTTAATTTTAAATTTTGTTGCCTCAATACTTAAGTTTGTGAGTTAAATAAGGTGACTGGGGTAAGTCATTTCTAAGCTAATTTTTAGTAAGTGACTACTGCACCATATTAAGATTATGGAGTATTTAAAGTACATAGTCCATAAAATAAATACATTGAGAACAATATAGACTCTGTAGAAAGAATGTTAAATTAATCACTTCAAATATCTAAATGTGAGACTGAAATTATGTATCACAGGATACATGAGAAAGTAATGTCTTTCTTGTTCATAAAGCCTCAGGACATCACTTTAATATTTATGAGCTCAAAATCAGTAGTTATTGCAATATGTCATTCTCTTCCACACAGAATAATTGCTGGCATAAATCATCACTATAAAATTGGTATAATTATATTTTCATTTTTCTACATAATATATATGTGTGTCTATTTAAAATATAATTACATATTCACCATATATTCTATTGCAGCGACACTGTAAAATTCACTTCTTGCAAAGTAAAATAGAAATATAATAACACATCAAAATTCATTTACAGAACTTTTATTCTTGTATTCAATGCACATCTAATTATTATTAAGTCTCTTGGGGTTTCTGAATGATTTCATGAGGAAAATAATTTCAATATTTTCTTCCTTAACATTTGTTACTGTATACATAATTATAAGCTGTAGTTACTGCATTAATAATTATGTTTAAATAAGGATGTGATTAAGTATTTAAGTATTTATGTTATTAAATAAAATTATTTTTTCTGAGTGTAATTGTAGGTGACCTCATAATACAACAGTTCACACTATTACTCAAAATGGGTATTGGTTAAATCAACTACAGTGATTTTTAACATTCACATTTTAGAAAGCATTTATAAGGAGATACACAATGATGGGAGTTGATATACTCCTTTGATCTGATTCATATCAGAGGCAAACATTAGATGTTATTCAATGCAAAGCAGTTCATTCTGGCAGCACTCCTACAGAACAGACAGGGGAGCAGGCTAGTGGCAACAGGCAGATACAGGAATCAGGCTGATATCCACGAGTGGAAAGCTCTCCATATGGAGACCATCTGTGGATTCTTGCTCTTTTTGTATACCTGTAGAAGGGTAGGTCAGTTGCCAGGTGTTTCTCTAATGGAAGGCACTAAATCTATTTTTGCAAGAGCAGGGCCTCCATTAAGGGTTAAAATAGTTGCATTTGTGTTGAGGTAGTCTTGCCTCTTGATAATCCGCTGACCCCAGACTGCATCACATGCTAAGTCACACACAGCATTGGCCCCAGAATATTCAGGCCCCCTTTTGACAATCTTTAATCTTATAGCCACGAGTAAGTCCTTCTTTAAGTATCTAATCAAAATGATAATTATATTTAGCAAATAACTATATTGGATCATCATACATAAAAATGTGGATATGAAAAATATATATGCATTATACCTTCAATGTCAACAAAACAGAACAGAAACTGATATGGATATAAATACTATCTGAGTAGTTTACAAGATCACTGTGGGTTGGTCCAAAATGGTGGCAGGGGAGACAAGAAACAAGTGTCTACATTGAGACATGTATCTTGCACATGGCACTTGCAAAGTATGAATAGAAGTCAGAAGCAAGAGAAAGGAGTGCCACAACTTACTGCTGCTTTATAACATGTAAAAGCAATTATATGAAAATGCTGTTTCTTGAGTGTGAAATACTGAAAAAGTAGTAATATGAAAGAAATTAAGAGGTTGCAAGACGTCCTTGAGACCTCCAAATGGAAATGTCAAGTTTAATCTATGTATCTAGGCATGAGAAGAGACATCAGAAATGGAACTAAAATTGGAAACAAGCCAATCTCGATGGTATTTAAAAGCCTACTAGCAAATGAGTTAAAATAGAGAATGTGTCCAGACTAAGGCAAGAAGTCAATAATAAAACCTGGTAAAGAGACAGAGCAGATGAAAAAAGGTGAAACTGAAGAGTTGTATAAGTGGCAAGAAATGAAGATGGCATGCAATCTCAGAAATGAAGAAGGAAGTGAATTTTTCATTTTCCTTATTCTTTTCTATTTAGTGGATCATCACCTGTATTCAGTGTTGCTAGGTAAAGAATAAGATAATGAGAATTCTGTTTTTGATAGTTGTGGTATTTTAAGTTCCTGAAAACTCTTAATTAAAGAGCAATGAATTGGATTCCTTTTTACCTATGACTTGTACTTATATGTTCTGGAAATCTCAAACTTAAGCATTAACTTTAATAATTGATAGTAGAAAGTCATTTTACTATTGATTCACTATTTTCTCTAAATTATTTTATATTCATCAGAAAAAGATAGCTTCTAGAAATTATTCACCATACAACGACACCTTTCTCAAGCCTCTACTAAGTTTCACATCCAGTCCTCTGTTCCCTACATATGTACACATTCAACCAGACACATACCACTTGGTCCATTGCCCATGTCTGACACTCTCACATTCTTCCCTTCTAAAATAAAAAAAAATTTCAAATCTCATGCCAGTAACAGTAATTTCTTAATCATTGTAGGAACTATAAGATCCTTATGCTGTGAAATTAGCTCAAAGTATAAGACGAATGGATCTGAATTTTTGTGATGCCAGGAGAAAAAGGATTTTACAGTGAGAAAAGGGAAAAACATGAAATGGTTGCACTAGAAAAACAGTTATATGTTAAGCACTTCTAGACTCCAGAATAAAGAAAACCAAAATACAATTAGCAGGAGTTTCTGAATAGAAATATAAACTGGACTAATAAGACAAAGTGATGTTTATTCTTTATTCTCTTTTATTTTCCATATTTCAGTTAGTTATGTATCATATTACCTCTCAAAAATATAACTAAAATAGATACAAATAGTGAATTTTCTGTTGTACAACTGAACATGCTGTAGAGACTTTACCATTGACCCCTATGAGATGATCATTCCTCATCTCCGCTGTGTCGTTCATAGGCCCAAGGATTCTTTCTTTAAAACAGACAAACCAGACTGAGAAAGTCAGTGTTACCTTACAGTGTTTATGTGTAAATCAGCATGTGCCTCTACAGACAACTCAGTATTTTTCAGTTCACTTAGCACTTGTTTTCAATTTTGACAATGAAAAGCCTAAGTAGCTGCTTAAACATTTGAGTCCACATCAGTAAAGATGTGGACGGCCCAAATTTGTTGGCTTTTCTCATATCAACTGTTTTTAAATGCTTTCTGCTCTTTTGTAATATATATCTGTTCTTATTTTTTGTTTAGGTATCTGATACAGGAAGGAATTTGAATCATGTTGGCTAAACTAATGTGATAGGAAAGAATAAAAAAGAACTATATCAGTTTTAATGTTGCTAATAAGACTCAGGTAGCAGCTGAAAACCTTATAGCCCAAGCATCTTTCATTAAAAGGAGGTAATAATTGTGATACTTATGAAAAACTTCAATGACACATAACTTAAAGGAAAAAATCAAAACTCAGATATGCCATAAGTTCTAACAACTGACTTCTCTTGGAATAAAAAACTAAAAAAAATTCAAATAAGCATTTTAGGGTCCTCTTTGAAGAATTTTCTAGTCCCATAGAGCCTTCTAAATCATTGATAATAGATTTTCTAAATTCACTAGTAAAATCCTAACTTTGTCTTTCCCTGTGCCTTATCTATTGCTTAATTCTGATTTTGTACCCTAAATTGTTAGGGAAATTAAGGTCAAAAAAAGATGATTTTACATTATTTAACAGATACTCTTATTATTGTCTGATCTCACAAAGGACAGAGGGGACATTTGATGGAATTTCTTATTGATTTAGAATAAGTTATTACCCTATACAAAGAGAAGTTAAGTTACATAAAACTTTTAACAATGCAATAAGGTTTTTTATACCAATGTAAATGAATTTTATCTAGTAGTGTAAATCTGTGTAAGGTATTTATTTAATTTTATGGTTCACTTATGAATGAATGGCTTGGTTAAATATTTAAGTTATATTTATTTTACATTTGTATAAGAGTCACATTCTTAACTATTTCAAAAAATTATATCATATTAGTACCAACCTCCATCTTTGGCAAAAGATATAGAGACCTCGCATGTGGAAACTTGGCATCAAGTCGATTTAATTCTAGATTCCACATCAATCAGGCCTCAATCCAAGAAATACAAAGAGAGAAAAAGTGAATTAAATCAATTATGTCCCAGAGCCTTCAAAAGTAACACAGTCTGCTGAGAACTTACTCTGCTGAGATGTATTTCAGAAATTTGGCCTCCAGAATTGTAGGACAACAAATATGTTGCTTTAAGCTTTTTTGTGTTGACTTTTTACAATTAGTAAGCTAATTATACAAGCTAGCAAACTAATATTCTAGATAACTACAGCCAAATCTACAGTTCAGAGAGGTGATAGATACCATAGACAAAATGACCGTAACTATAAATCACTTCATTCTTAACTATTTTTCCTTTCCTCTAAAAGTCTAAAGAAATCCACGCTGCCAAAACACACTAATCTTTGGATCTGTAGTGCTATCACTACTCCACTAACCTGAATAAACCACCTCCTTAATCCTCCCGTGTATTGTGATTTTGACTCTTTGGAGTTGTGACTGATAGGATCAAACTCCACTTTTAGATCCTCCTTTCATCCCAGGCAATAAAGTCTGTTAGTGCCCTTTTTGACCCATTGACTGGTGACATATCCAACAGTGAACCTGGTTTTTGCTTTGTGTTCCAGACTCTCATCCCTGTAGTTTGTAAGGATTTAGGTTCCCTTTGACTGTTAATGATTTCTGCTGGTTGAGTCTCTTGGTTTTGTGGTGATTTCTGTAGACTAATGACTCACACAGTTCTTGGTCCCATAGGATGAAAGATGACAGAGAATCTGATTTGCTACTCCTTTTTGTTTATTAAAATATTTGGGGCTCAAATTAGCTAAGAATTTATGCCAGAAAAGAATAGTTCTTCAATATGAGCAAGGAAATTTTGTAACTGTTTATCCTTGATCCAGGACTAAATTTTATAAATAAATATGTAAGTTCATTGCACCTGTATATAAGTTTATGAGTCCATGAGTATGAGATATGTTTTTACCTCTGAATGCTATTAACAAATTATATCATAAAATAAAAAAGAGCTCTAATTTGATTCATTTAAGATCAGTAAGTGCTGATAGAAGTTAAATTCTTCTAAAAATTATAAACACTAAAGAAATGAGTATCCAAAAATTTCAGTGTCCTAAAAAACTGTATTTGAAACTAATGAATGGCTTTAAGAATTTTAGCTTAGGGTAATTTAGATAAGACTTTGGGAAATAGAATAGTTTAACAATGTCAATTTAAGAAAAACATCTCTGTCTTCAACATTAATAATTATAGAAGCTTATATTAGTTTATTTGAGTAGTTTTTCTTAAACTTATACAACTATTGATCAGAGTTACTACTGCTTCTACTAAATGTTTAAAAGGATGAAAAACATAAACTTGGATTTAACTAAATAAAATAAATTATTTTGGCAAACTTGATTTCAATAAAAATGATACTTTTTGGTTAGTAAATTTGACCACTTCCAAGATTATTAGATAACTTAAAACTTTAGATTGATACTAATTTTAATTAATAGAGAGCTATTACGTGATAAGTACATGTCTAAGAAAATGCTGAAATATTAATTACTAAGAAAAATTTTAAGCATGTTACTTTTTGCAACTTATTTGTTGATGCTTTGGAGAGACCATTAATTGGTGAATATGTGTGTGTTCACTTTTGCCACTTCGTTGTACTATAAATGATGTGTATTTTCAATTAAGTTGTGAGTTACCTTTTCATGAGCTATGAAGGTCTTTGGAAAAATGTTGGTGTGGGACAGATAAATTATAATTAATTATCTTTTAATTTTAGCCATGAAACAATTACTTTATGCATTTACCTTTCCTATCCCTGAGGTAAAAGACCCAAATGCCCACAAGTTAAAAGCAGAGAGATTTCATTCAACTCACAGTTTCAGGGGATTTAGGCCTTAGATGGCTGACACAAAGCAGAAGAAAGACATGCTGTAGAAAAGCTGCTTACTTCATGAAAGTAGGGAAACCCAACAGGGCTAGCAGTGACTGAGAAGAAGGATTAGGGATCAGACACAAACCCTAAAGCGGTGCTTCCACGATGCATCCAGAAACACCCAGAAGTGTGCTCTATCAATCCCACGGCAGATGGCAAAACGTATCAAGTTAACACTCCATCCTAACAGCTACACTTTGGTTAAAAGTTACAGTCAATGTAAATGCTGAGGAACAATATAGAAGGAATAATATGGAAGAAAGGTTTGACTTTGCATGCAAGGTATACAGGAGGTACTGCTTCTGTTAAGTGAAAAAAAGATTATGTTTTTGGTTGAAAGCAAAATAATTACTCCAGAATTAAAAGAAAAAGTATAGTATAAAACTTGAATGGAGAGCAAAAACTGGAAAGTTTCTTAAAAGGGAATTTTATTTGCTTTGATCAAATCTCATTATGGTTTAGTGGTTTTATCTACATAGCTCTCAAAAATAAATTTTTAAAATTGTTTTGGAGTATGTCTGCAAAATATTTTTATTGTAAAAACTCATTATCTTCTCATTAATATAGAGGACAAAGATTTATTATCAGAACAGGTTTCTCTGCTTTATGTTGACTTTATCATGTCCATGATTATTTTTAAAAAATCAGTTGTCTCAATTTTGAAATGTCTAAGATTTTTATAATCATGTTACCTGTAATTATTTTATTTTAAATCCTTTGCCACTTTAAGTACATTACTGAGTGTGTTTCCCAGGGGCTCATAATCACAACATAATCAAGTGTTGCACCCTACTGACAACTTTTGACATTTTGCATTTCTAAAACTGAACTTAAAGTGACAACTTTTACACCTAAAATTGAGATTTCCTAGAAGGCTGTTAGAAAACCACAAATGATTTTTTTAACCTTCTAACACTAATGACTTTTCTATGTTTACTTATCTTTACCCCAAACTATAACTCACAGACATTTAATGCCTAGTAAGTGGAAACAAAATGTTCACCTTTTTTGCCTTGCTTGATCTCTCCAGAATTCAAACTGTCTCATGAGGTTTCTTCTTTCATGGTAACCGAATGACCTGCAGAAGTTTAGTAAGCATTTGTGCTCCTTGTTTACAGCTCATACTGAACCACTGAAGATATGACCAAGACTTAGCCTGCAATGATATACTGGTATATGATGCTCATTGAATCAAATAAACCAGATTAAAGGATATAGGGCTGACTTTCTGGAGCCAGTGATTAAAAGTGCTTTTTTGAAAATTTGGTCTGGTAGGTAATTCACTGTGTTTCCAAGCTTACAGAAAAAAAAAAAAAAAAAGGTCACTTACTGGCAGGCCCAGAAAACTTGTGATATTTTGGAGATCCCAGGAAAAAAAAATAATTTATTCTCATATATAAGAGATAAAGGTGAAATCTAATGATGAATGCTTGACCTTATATCATGGCCTGAGAAAGCTTTTGAGAGTCCAATACAAGATTCCCTGTAAAACATCTGGCAAGACAAATTTAAGACTTTCCAAAATATCTAGCCCAATATCTAGTTTATTGGTCTTAGTCATTTATTTCTTCAATGAATGAATGAATGAATGAATATATCCATAACAATGATTCTAGCAATTTTATTCTTTTGTTGGTCAACAAACATTTTAACCCATCAACACAAATCACTCTCTTAGATTTTAGAGACATAAGTGAAAAGAGAAGCATCACAGAAATCATAGTCTTGATCAACCTTTAAATAAGCATCTAAGAAATGGAGTCCCATTCTCTTAAAATTGTTTTTATATAGACCAACTAGAAAGATATTTAATGAGAAATTTTCTTACACAAAAAGAAAACATTCTGAAATGTAAAGTTGTATCTAAATCTAGATAGATAACAGGCAGAAAATACAAGAATTTATCAGGGTGTGAAAAGAGGTTCAGTAAATGAAAATACTCTGATGATCAGATATAAAAAGCATCAAAATTCAATTATGTCCTTAATCCATCAAATAAGTATTTCTTCAATAATGCAAAGTTAAAAAGAATGATATAATGAATATGTATTAATAGACTTGCCCAAATGGGTGTTGTAATGATTCACATACTTATTTTAGCCTATAAAAATTTTTAGGAAATTTAAATTTATGAGACTAACAAAGAAAAATAATGATTTGCTTGCTAATCCCAAACAAATTGTTCAAATTAAAATGTTATTTGTATAATCTCCATGTTCTCTTTTCATTTAGTATCCACATATTTTTTAGCACTCTGGAAGCTTGTATGACAAACAGACAAAATATAATTAAAGTGTCATGGTGAAAAATTGGTTAAAATAAAGTAAAAGCTACTATATTAAATAATGTGGTTCTGATCATATTTAATGTAATTATTTCCATCAGCTTATCACTTAAAAGTTCCAGACAATCACATTATGAACATGCTATTGTTTTGTGTGATCTGTCAGGGCATTTGAATTTTCCTTCACCATGTACTAGAAATATTTCTGTTTATAGAAATTAGTAAGATTTAAATGTTGAGTTTGTTAGAAAATTGTAATTTACTATAGATTTAGTTTGATAAAAACTAACATTTTACTAGCTGCAGTCATTCTTTCCATTATTATATAATGTAACTTCTCCAAAACAAGCAATGAAAAGAGAGGAAAATAATACTCCAACAAATATCCTTTCAATATTTGAAGCCAAAGCAATAATTGTGATTTCAAGTACCACTAATTTCACAGCCTAAAGCCTTCAGTTAAAGTCACTTTATCTCTCATTTCTGCCAGGATAAGATAAGAAACCACAATGAGACAAAGAAAGGGAAAATATTTGCAGTTACCATGCTAGAATTTTGATAATAAAAGAATTTTGAGCAGATACTCATTACCTAGCATCAAGAGTACTTCAGATCAATCTCTCTGCACTTTATCAAATGCTGAGCACCAAAAATGAATCCAATAATGCCATCCAAGTGTGTGGATTCAGGAGGAACAGATTTAAAAGCCAACTCCAAAACTGTACACAGCCTACAACTCCCCTTCAAATAATGCATCTTGTGAAATGGGGTTGCTGTAAATACTTTATGCTTAAAAACTAACACTTACCAGAAAAAAAAATAGCAATTCACAAGAATGCTTTTGTCAATTCTGAGTTGTCATCAAATTCAGCTACCACAAATTTCAGGTACTGGTACCTTCCCAATAAAAATTAGCATTCTACTTTGTTCTCAGTTAATGCAAATTTGGGTAAAAAAACTAGAAAAAAAACAGTTTGTAAAGACAAATTTTTCAATATATGTCAAGTGATAAAGTCTCATATATATCTATATCTATATATATATATATATAGATATATAGATATATATGAATGGTTTTATCTCAAACTGAAAAACTAATTCTGCAAGGAAAGAAACAATCTACAGAGTGATGAGATAATCTACACAATGGGAGAAAATATTCACAAATTGTAATCCAATGAGGGATTAATCTGAAAACTTTATAAGGAACTCAAACAACTCAATAGTAAGATTAACATCCCTATCTAAAAAATAGGCAAAAGAACTGAAAAGATATTTTTAAGAGATGACAAATAAATAGCTAACTGTATATGAAAAAGGCTCATTATCACTAATCATTAAGAAAATTTTAAAAATCACAATGAAATATCACATCACTGCAATAAAAATAGCTATTATAAAAAAAATAGGTAACAAGTGTTGATGAAAAGGACACCTGTGTTCATCACTGGTGGGAATGTAACTTATGGAGTCTTTGTGGAAAATATTATGGCTTCTCAAAAAATATAATTAGAACTAGAATATGATCCAACATTCCTACTTTTGGATATATATCCACCTTGTATGGATTTTACTAGGAATGTTATTAATTTAGATCTGTAATAAATTTTTCCCGGTTCCATGTGATACTGCAAAACCCCAGGGAACATGTAGCTGACAACTATTGTTAATCACATGGTACAAGTGATTATCCGATTGAAATCTGAGTCTAAAACTGGATAAATATAAGGCAAAAACATAAAAATCACTGAGTCTAAGAAATTGAAAAATTTGTTTTTGAGTCATCACTGTGAGCATTTGGGATAATAAAACAACTAATGAGTTTGCTTCCTCATAGTAATATTTTAAAGAACAATGTTAAGACACTCGATATTTCTAAAAGACAATGTGCTATGTATCACTAATGCAGGTACCATTTAAAAGACTCAACCTAGAAGAGAAAAGAGATTTGCTAAAGGACATATGCAATCTCCTGCCTTTGCTGTGATTGTCTCCATCCTGCGTTTCTTGAGTGCACTGAACTGACACTGCCTCTGAAAGCTCTTCTCCCTGTGACCCAAAAATCATTTTCTCCAGCCTTCCCCTAGAGAAAAAAAGTATTCACTTGAATTACCGAACAAACCATTTAAGGAAATTATAAGAATCATGTGTTTACAAAAAAAAAAAAAAAACTCCAAATTATATTATATTTCTGTTAAGTGTTTGTTGTTCTACAAAGAACTAAGAATTAAACTACATCGAGTTTGCAAATCTACTGAAAATGAATCAGCATTATCAACATATTGTGCATATTTCTCCTCATTGTATTCAGCTTGGGAATCCATGAGGTAAATGCTTTTCTAAGCTTAATTACTTCATCTTCAATAAATATGCTAATATTGCCTCTTTAGTTTGGAAACTCTGAAGTTGACATCAGAATTTCATGGTGCCATAGTTCCACATAAACTGTAATTATTCCTTCCCAAACAATAGTTTTTTGAGATCTATAAATACATCTGCTATGTTTTACAAATCATATGTTTTTTTTCTTTTTCTTCTTTTTTTTTGTTTTTATTTTTTGTTTTTTAACCAGGAATCAAACTCAAGACCTCGCACTTACCAGGCAGGCCCTGTGTCTCTGAGCTATATCCCCAGGCCTGCTGAACTATATTCCCCAGCCTACATGGTTATGCAATTAACCTATGTTTTTAAATTTATGAAATAAGAAATGAAATTAACCTATGTTTTTAAATTTATATAATCCCTCGTTCAATAAAATCTTTACCAATATTTGACTACATGCTAAGTGGAATAAAAAAGTAAAACATTTTATTTTTGCTTAAGCTGGCAGAATTTTGGAAAAACCCTTCTTTGATACTGCCAAATATATCTGGAAGAAAATCAACACACAATTGTAATTGTAGAACTCACAAAATCTAAATAAGCTTACCACAAGATAATCTTTTTGTTTTGTTTTTCAAAGATTTGTTTTGAGAATATTTTATGGCACCTCTATGGCTCTTTGTGTCTTCCTTCCCTCTTTCATTTGTCTTCTGCTATGAGAAAAGAAAGAAGCCAATAAAAGACTCTGTCTGCTGCCAAAACTAATTTCTCTGGCATCGTGGGAAGTTTATAGTCCAATTTTTTTTTTTAATTTAGAGAAAAAAAGCAAAACAGAAAAAAGGATAGAAATAATATAGAATTTCAAAATAAACAGAAAGAAATCACTAGTTGACTACATATTGTTATCATAGAAGTAGTTGTACAAGTTACAAAATCAAAGCATAAAAAGTGGACTATCAAACAATGACAGTACAAACTATTCTCTTTGATGAACTAACAAAAACTTAGCAGTATGGTTATCTATCTTGCACACTTAAACATACACACAATTATATCCTTTAGAGTACTTTCTTTGCCTTTCATTATTACAATATCTACTATACATTTCAGATCTTATTAACTTTCAGTTTTTTATTATTATGTTTTAATATAGAGAGATGATACAATATTTACAAATGTGAGTCTGATTTATATCACTTATGAGGATAATCTCAAGTTGCCTCCATTTACCTATAAAAGCCTCAAGATCATCCTTTTATATAACTGAGAAATATTCCATTGTATAAAAATACCACATCAGTATGGAGATTGCTCAAAACACTAGGATTGGAAGTTCCATTCAACCCAGTTATTCCACTCCTGGTTATTTTCCCAGAAAAATTGAAAAGGTCATGTCACAGCGACATATGTGCACCCATGTTTATAGCAGCACAATTTGTAATAGCTAAATCTTGAAAACAACCAAAATGCCTATCAACTGCAGAATGGATGAAATAGTCAAAATATTTAATTCTATACATAACTGTACAAGAAGTATTTAATAAAGCAAGGGTTACATTGAAAGGAAAAAAAACCTTAATACCAAACAACACTATCTCTAGTTTTTTGTTGTTGTTGTTGTTTACTTACTTTTTTGTGGTGCTGAGGATTGAACCCAGGTCCTTGTGCACACAAGGCAAGAACTCTACCACTGAGCCAGATCCTCAGCCCAATTTTTTAGTTTATATTAGGTGCAAATTCATTGTCAAAAAGTGAGAATGATGAGCATGTTTTGTTGTTGATGTTGTCGTTATTGTTGTTTCCACTTACAGAATAAAAATAAAAAATTGCCTCCACAAAATTTAACTAAATGACAAGTTCTGTTTCATCTTCCTGATACAAAGTACTAGGAGCCATTTTCTTATTCAAACAGCCCCAAAGGTTGGATTCTTTTGACTCCTGTGATGAGCCTACATTGAATAGAAAGGTGGACGTATACAAGCCAAGTAGCTCAATCCATTACAAGCACTGTTGAGTCAAAGCTAGGCAATTGTGCTAGGTTGGGATAATCAGCATGAACTTTAGGAAATTTGTTTAAGGTTCAAAAGAAATATTCTCTCCAAGAGACAAACTGTGTTAATCACATCATTATAATATATATAGTCGAAGTGATATAGTAAAGAGATGGAATTCATTTTTGATGGATTACTGTTTTTATGGTGGATCTCTAATGGGATCAGGCTGACATCAAAGGAAAATTAGCTCTTAGTACTTAATTACTCATTAGCACAGTTTTCCCAAAGACTCAATTCTGAAAGGGATGATTTCATTGCTATGGGTCCATTTGTTTTATCTGCCTTAAGTAGATTATTTTAGTAATATGGTCATATGCTACCTAAAAATGTTTTGGCCAATGATGAATTCCATATGTGACAGTTGTTCCATAAGATTATAATGGAGCTGAAAAAGAATCCTATCACACAGTAATTTCACTATATTTTTGCATATTAGATATGATCAAGTACACAAATCTATTACATCACAAATGATTACAGTACTCCATAGAATAATATTCTTTACAGATTTATAACCTAAAAACAATAGCTTCTAGCATATTGGCTAGGAATACAGAAAGTTCTACCACAAGTTTGTGGAAGAATACTCTTACAATATTAATACAACAAAATCGGCTACTACTAACACAATTCTCATTACATATTCTATTTTCCAACTACACATGACCATACTAAGATTCATAACATTTTTACTACATTGTACTAACATCAGAATAACTGTCATCTACTATAGACACAAAGTACATTTAGTACTCAGCCTTAAGTTACAAGATTTACTTCTCTTTCTGAAAAGGAGAGAAAACATTTCTCTATGTAGACAATTGTCTACATACAAAAGTCTCATACAAAAGATTATATACTTTTTATCCAACACTAAAATGAAACTTGTGACAAACAGAAATGCATAGAGCTTGCTTTCCATGGTGCCATCTTTTTCCTTGCAGCACATCAAATCAAGAGCACATAACTCAAGCTTCTACATTTAAAGGCTTTATTAACAATGAGGAATACTCAAACCATCAAGAGACACTCTTAAAATGGCCATGAAGATTTGACATTCTGCAGGCAACTTCCATATTATAATTATGTGTTTGTAAGTTTTTTCAGCTAGACCATAAATTTATAGAGGGCAGGATGCATCTTATGTATCTTCCTTCAAATTGTTTCTGGAAAAAAATGCACATTCAGTCAATAACTGATAACTTAAAAAGTATTTTAGACTCTCCCTTCTTTTAAAACCTTGCCAATCTCCCATTTACATGAA
Source organism: Hydrochoerus hydrochaeris (assembly GCA_004027455.1). Lineage (NCBI taxonomy): Eukaryota > Metazoa > Chordata > Mammalia > Rodentia > Hydrochaeridae > Hydrochoerus > Hydrochoerus hydrochaeris. The sequence goes on along the minus strand of PVLA01009374.1, from coordinate 20,682 downwards.
TTGTACTCTCCATGTATTCCTTCTTTTTGGCTATAGATTAAGACTGAAAAATAATTTTGCTTTCTTGCTCCTTAAAAAATTAGTATTATCTATCTATGACAAAACTTCAATGACACAAGTCTATACAAGATACTCCATTTTACACAAAAAATTAGAAATTTTCTCATTATTTTCTCCTTTTAATGTTTTCATTATGAATTTAAGATTCCTTGAAATATAAATCTACTTTAACTATATTTGTATTTCTCCCTTCCTTCAGAATGTAGGTCATGACCTTGGAAAGAGTAACACACAGTAAATGTTTTTAAAGACTATGATAGGCTCTTCAATTAATGAGAGATATTTGGATATCACAAAAAATAACCCAATTACATTGTATAATTCCTTGGGAGGTTGTTACCAAAAAATAGAGAGCTATTTGTCTATATTCAAAGCCACCACTAAAGAGAATTTTAACACAAAAATAAGGAAAACCATTGAATATTACCTTTCAATTTCTTTATGCTCACAGACACATTTTTTCTTTGAAGCTTACAAAAGACAGGTCACTGGCAAGGGGCTTAGTTCCTTATCATATTATCTTGATACTTCATTTTTTCTACATTACACTCACATAATTAAAAATTGGAGGCACTAAAAATCAATATCCCACTTAAATCCATTTCAGTTATTTGGCTTTTTCCTCTTACATTTTTATTAAAATATTATTATAAATTTTTCGTTTCACACAATAGGTATGTTAGATCTAAAAGGAAAACTTGGAATAGTACCATCCAAACCTTTTTTCTAAAGTATTTGAGAACAGTATATGTAAGCCCTTTAATTATAATGAAAGAATAGTAATGAATGACTTACACAATTTTAGCAATCTGTTCTTAACACAATGCAGTTTTCAAAGTAATGTACAGTTGTTCAATAAAATTGAGCTGCTTCTCTTTTCAATTATGTTTCCTAAATGTATTTTCTACATCTGCAGAATTCAGTTTGAGAAACTTGGTGACAAGGTCTTCTACATGAAAAGAAGCTTCCCTGGTTGGAAGCACCTTACTTTCTAAGTTTCTATAACAATGTAGTTGTCAGTCAATGTGGGGCCTAGGCACTAACTAAAGAAAGGTTTTTCTGTCAAATAAAAGCAGTTACTAAATCTTAACATACTATATCTGAAAAGAATAATCTGCTGCAGTTTTCCAATCTGTTTTCTTGAAAAGAAACTTTAAAAGTAATTCCACTGAAAATGTCTTCTCTCTTACAGATTCAGGGTACATACATGACTAGTCTGAAGGAATTTATCCAATAAATAAGTCTATGTAAATCAACTAAATGACTGTTTTCCTAAAAGTCTAGTTTTCACAATTACTTTCTGACATTATTGATCTACATTCCCTGGAATACAATTCCTCCTCCTCGCCTCCTCCTTCTTCCTCTTCTTCTTCCTGCAATTCTGGCTTTTGAACACTGCATAAAGTTTTCATGTATAACAACTTTTTATCACAATATACACCAATGGTTGCAAATGCTATGGTTAATTCAGAATTTTAAAATGGTAAAGTCTTTAGTGTACCTAAAATCAAAATTTAAAAAGCATAACCAATGCATAAAATTATGGTTGGACACAGGATATTCTATATATTTAATTTATAGATATACTCTTAAAGATAAAATGATAAATTAAAATTATTTCTAAAATAATTTTATTTTATTTATTGTTTCATGATAGACAGTGATATGACTTTCTTTTATAATATTAACATGTCACTATTAAATTTCATATATCACTATTATCCACAGATCAGATAATAAAATACACTGAAAAACACCAAAATAGTACACATCCCTCTAGTAAATTTATAATTATTCAGAATACTAATAACTTAATCAATTGCAATTAAAATAGGTAAAATAAAATGAGCTCTGGTCTTTCAGACAAAAAGTTTCCAGATAAAAAGTCAAGGAGTAGACATTCATTTTCAGGTTCAATGTTTCAAAAAACTGAAAAGTCAATTTCTCCATCCTCACGAGGGAAAAGTAAGAAAAATTTAGAATCAATGACTTGTGAAAAATTCATCAGAGAATGGAGATCTCTAGGCAAATGATTACTATGAAATCTAGGAGGACAAGAGGACACTATAGATAAAGAATCAACATAACTGAAGCAGAAGCTGATGAAGCCAGTAACTTGTAGGAACATTTAAACTTAATTTTGATTAATCATTATAAGTTGTGGGTAAATGAGTTTAAAAGTTAAAACTCTTGGTAGCTTCGTGTTTGTTGGAGGGAAACAAACACTTTTGTGGGTTTTATTTCTAAACTCCACCAAATTTTCATAGACAGTATCAGAGAGAAAAAAAATTTCTTTCTGTTCCAAAGAAAGAAAAATGGAAAAGTAAATATTTTGAAATATGTCAGAGCTTTTTCCAAAACCAAGGCTTTCTGTCTAAGAAAAACTCCATTATTTAAATATTATCCAGCCTGGGTAATTCATCAATCAGGTTCCTTCCTGGTTATGTTAAGGAAGGAAGAAAAGGTAATGAAAACCTCTGAAGTCATAGCCAAGAGACTCAAACTACTTAAAAAAAAACTGAGATTTAATTATACTTTTCCTTCCCTAACACCTCACCAGCACATCAGCAAAACATTGGTATACAATGGGTTACAAATGAGAGACCAGCAAGGCAGAGATGCTATTTAAGAAAGAATTCTTAGAGAAACCCCATGACAATAGGGAGAGGAAAGAAAAGTAAATTAGAGAAAAAAGAAACCTGTAACAACTACAATAAAATCAATATTAAGTTTTGTTTCTCAACCAGCTCTCTTGGTCAGTTTGTGATGCTATGACCAAATACCATAGAACAAGTGGATTAAACAACATCTATTTCTCACACTTCTGGAGACTCATATCTCTTCTTCTTTTTATAAGAATATTAACACTTATTTATATCAGGAAGACTCAATTTTCAGCATATTGAAACCGAATCATCTCCCAAGGACACTTACAGCTGATCAACAAATTCAGGAAACTGGCAAGTTACAAATTCAATGCATAACAACCAATAGCATTCTTATATACCAAAGTCAACCCACTAAGAAAGAAATCAAGAAAATAATTACACTTTACATAACTTCACAAAAGTTAAATACCTAGAAATCAACCTAGGAGGTGAAAGACCTCTGCAAGAATATTACAAATCTCTGAAGAAAGAAATAGAAGAGGAGATTAGAAAGTGGAAAGACATTTCTAGTTCTTAAATCACCAGAATTAATATTGCTAAAATCTATAGACTCAATGTATTACCTATTAAAGCACCAACAACCTTCTTCACAGAAGTAGAAAAAACAAGTTTAAAACTTGTATGGAGAGAGGCGCCCTGATGACTTAGACGAGTGGGCCTCCCTTGGAGCCCTGCCCTTCATGGAGACCACCCAGCAGCATCAGTACAGGCGCCCAGGTGGGTGGGTTTAGACTCAGCCTCTCTTGTGGCCCGCCTTCTCCCCCTTCTCCGCAGATGAACTTTGGGGACCAGGGAACTCCAGCCAGAGCCCCCACCCTTTCTCCAAAAGCCTTTGGACTACAGCAGATTGACTGAACTAGCTTGAGGGGAGATTCAGTGACTGCCTCACTCAATCGGAAGATCTCGGGAGGCTCCAGTCAGTTCGGTGAGTATGCCCCTAAAATAGAAGTGTACAGAGGGTAAATAGGTCTAGTAGTAAAGCTCCTACAACTAACTGCAAGACCTTAGTGAGTCTGACAAGAGTGGGGGTGACTCCTCCCTGCACACAGAAAACATCAGACAGAGTGAGGAGTGTGCCAATAAGGACTCCCCCAACTTGGAGAAAATCAAAAGGGCTTTTGAGACACAGAGGCACCCACTAGGGACACAGTAGGGCCTCAGCCAACACAAATACTATAGACAGGGAGATTTGGTGACCTGGAACAGCCAGAAGATAAAGTAATAGCAGGAACTAAAACTTAACTTACATCAATACTACTAGACTTGACAGCCAAGAAAGTATATGGAACTCACCCAAAAGGCTCTGCAGTGGGAAGTCAGGTGACTGGCCCACCTCTTCATTGTGAGACCCAGCAATTGGGCAAATACTAACCTTACATTAGGGCCAAAAGATACATACTACCAACAGTGGACATTAGTGGGATTGAAGGACCAAATATTAACAACAACAGAACAACAACAGAAAGAAACTACCAGGACCAAATATTAAATTGAAAGGGGAAAAATGGCAAAAGAAAAAAGCAAAACACAATCTCAAACATCTGGTACAACAGGAGCAAGTAGAGGAGACAATGAAATTGAGGACTTCAAAAGTAACACACCAAAAACCTCTGAAAAGATAGTAAGTGAAATAAAAAAACAACTCCATGAGGCTATAGAGGAAATCAAATTAGAAGTACTCTCTCATGTAAAGCTAGAAATAACAACCTTAGTAAAGGAGTTACTAAGCACAGTGAAAGAAGAAATAGAGAAAAAAGTACAGGAGCATGGGAAACTGATAGAAACTTTGAATGAACAATATAGAAAACAAGAAGAATTCATGAAACAAACTCAAAGAGACATCCAAGAAACAAAAAATTCTATTCAAAGTGTGCAAAACTGTTTAAATGAAGCTGAGGATAGAATTTTGGACTTTGAGGACAGGATTGCAATTAGTGATCATGAAAGGATAGAACTTTTAAAAATAACAAAGCAGCATGAAGTGACAATCCAACAGCTTCAAGATGATGCAAAGAGAAAAAATATAAGATTAATAGGCATCAATGAAGAGGCATAAGCCAATACAAATGACATAGCCAAAATATTCACAGAAGTAATAGAAGAAAATTTCCCAAGCATAGGGAAAAAATCTGATATACAGATAAGTGAGGCATATAGAATGCAAAGAGTCACAACCAACATAAGCCTATACCCAGACATATAATAATTAAGGGCTCAGACATACAGCATAAAAAGAGAATACTAAAAGCTGTCAGAGAAAAGACACAACTCACCTATCAAGGAAAGCCCATTAGAATCACAGCAGACTTTTCAGCACAAACTCTCAAGTCAAATAGAGCTTGGAGTGAGGTATTTCAAGCCCTGAAAGAAAACAGCTTTCAACCCAGACTATTGTACCCAGCAAAACTTACATTCAAATTTAATGGAGAAACAAGATACTTCCATGACAAAGAACAACTAAAGAAATTTATGTCCACCAATCCAACCCTAGAAAGGGTATTGAAAGACATACTAGATTGAGATAAAAATGACTACAATCCCCAGAACAACAACAGAAAGAAACTACCAGGTAGGACAAACAATTAAGCAAGGGGGAAAAGCAGAAAGCAAACAACTGGAACATAACATGGCAAAGTCGAGCCAGTACATATCAGTGTTATCCATAAATGTAAATGGCCTCAATTCACCTATCAAAAGAAATAGGCTGACAGAATGGATTAAGAAACATGATCCCACAATATACTACATACAAGAAACACATCTGACCCAAAAGGAAACTCAGAGATTAAAAGTCAAAGGATAGGAAACAGTATTCAATGCAACAGGAACCCAGAAAAAAGCAGGGGTAACTGTTCTATTTGCAGACAAACCTAAAATGGTTAAAAGAGATAAAGAAGATCACTACATACTTGTTAGTGGAAAAATTCAAGAGGAAGAAATAACAGTTATAAATATATATGCACCAAATACAGGAGCACTCAACCATATAAGACAGGTACTAATGGACATGGAAAACCAAATACACAAGAACACAATTATAACAGGGGACCTTAACATCCCATTGTCACAAAGAGATAGATCAACTGGACAAAAGGTCAGCAAAGAAATAATAGAAATGAATCATACCTTGAGCAATTAGACTTAGTAGATGTTTACAGAGTGTTCCACCCAACCACATCAGAATACACATTCTTCTCAGCTGCACATGGAGCATTCTCCAAAATAGACCATATACTATCCCATAAAACATTCTTAAGTAACTGCAAAGGTGTTGAAATTATCCCATGCATACTATCTCACCATAATGCACTGAAATTGGAAATTAATGGCAAAATTTGTATGGAAACAGAAGAGACCCAGAATAACCAAGAGAATTCTGAGCAAAAAAAGAGCAAAGCAAGAGGCATCACAATACTGGATTTTAAGTTATACTACAAAGCTATAGTAAAAAAATAAAATGAAATGAAAACAACATGGTACTGGGAGAAAAACAGACACACAGACTAGTGGAATACCCCAAAAGACATTGAAAGAATTGGATGCATCTACAGTGACCTGATCTTTGACAAATAAGCTAAAAACATGTTGGACAAAATACATCTTCTTTAACAAATGACCTGGAAACACGATTATCTAAACACCGAAAATTGAACTAGTTCCCCTCTCAGCCTGTATAACAATAAAATCAAAATGGATAAAAGACCTACACATAGAAATAGAAATTTTGAAACTTCTGGAAGATAACATGGTGTAAACACTTAAAGTAATAAATATAATCAAATATTTGCTGAGCAGAACTCCAATGTCACAGGAAATAATTTCAATAATCAACAAATGGAATTATATCAAGCTGAAAATCTGCCCAACAAGAAAAGAATCAACAGTAAAGACACCTATGGAATGGGAAAATATGTTGCCAGGTACTCTCCTAATAGAGGACTAATATTTAGAACATAAAATGAACTCAAAAAATTAATCCTTCCAAGAAAGAACACTTCAGTTAAAAAACGGGCATATGGATTGAGTTGATATTTCCCAAATGAAGCACTGCAAATAGTTACTAGGAATATAAAATAATGTTGGTTATTTTCAGCCATTTAAATGACACAGATCAAAACAACACTGAGAGTCCATCTTACCATAATCAGAATTGCTATCATCAAAAACACAAGAAGCAATACATGCTGTCAAGGATGTAAGGAAAAATGAATGCTTCCCAGGTGTTGGTGGGAATCTAAACTAGTACAACCGCCACGGAAGTCTTAATACAGCCTAAGTGCCATTCCAATGCTGGGTGTCAATAATAGATAGTCAAGGCTGGCGGATATGTACAAACATGGAAAACACTATATACATTTAATTGTCTCTGCAAATTTTCCATATATCTAAAACTTTAACATAAATAAAGAATAATACTTTAAAGACACGATAACTGAGAACTGAATCTCCTTTGTTTCCACTACTGCCTTCCAGCAAACTGTTTGCTTGAGATGGTCATTAGCTTGAGAATAAAGTTTTACCTAAGCCTCCAAGAGTAAGCTCCCCAACTCCATAACATGTTGTTCATTAGGTTTTTGTTCTATGCACTAAAGACTTCTTATAAGTGTCCCATCTGTACATTTAATGTTTGATTATCCAATGTTTGGTGGTTTATTTTTGATCATTGTTTGTGTGGTCACAAGCAACACTCTTTGAGAAAGTTCTGAGTTTTGAGCCAGAATGGAAAAATGGAGGCAGGGGTAGGAAAGTGTTTCACTATTTCCTCTTTCTAGTACAATACTGTGTCCTGAAATCATCTTCACAGTTGTAGAAAAAAAAAACACATCTATCACAAGTGAATTGACCTATTTAAAATGCATCAAACTATCAAATTGGTTTTTTTTTCAAACTATCAAATTGTTAAAGCTTTGTTAAGATTAGGCTTTCCTCCAGAAAAGTACTTTCATGATCCAATGGTTTCACTTTCAAAATGCTTTTTTCTGAATTTAGCCAGAATAAATTATATGCCATCTGACATACCAATTCCATTTATTGTTCTGAGCACTGATTCATATCCATGATTTTGTTCTTTTCTATGTTGATACAACCATTTTGCTCTTAACTGAGTACACATTAGTATACATTTACTATAAAAGTATTAGTTTCTTCTCTGAAACTTTTTCAACAATAATTTCCAACTTTCTACTTCTTTGTCATAAGTTATACATAACAGTCAGCTAGCTTCCCTCTCACAAAACATGTAAATCTTTCTGTGAGCTGTTCGATGGTTCAGAATGTTGCAGATCATAAGACACCAGAAGTACACTCCTAAAGTGTTATTTTACACACTTATTAGACTGACATTAAGGGAGCCAGGCTCAAGGCTAGACAAGTGAAGCAAACAGTCTCTCAGATGAGAAAAACTGACAGTAACAACCATATAGAAAACCCTGAAAACTACGATAATTCATGTCAAATGTGCTACAAAGTTTGCAGATCCAATTAGGAGTTCAAGGGTCTAGGAAATTCTGTATTTCTTCCATAACATAATTCATCAGATTATATTTCCATTGTTCACTTATCTGTCTGTCCCACCCATTTTTAAGCTTCATAAGAGCATAATTATGTACATTTTTCATTTTATCCCTAGCATCTAGCAAAATTACTGTTTATGCAGTGCTTATTAATTATGAAACTAAGTAAACAATCTAAGAAAACTGCAAAGATTCTAGGAACATGCTGGAGAAACTATTTAATGAAATTGCTCTATCCATTTACTTCTAACAACACTCTCAAGCAATCATAACTAAATATTTTCTACTCTTTAAAGGGGTACCTAAAGCATAAAAAATGTCTCTGTGACCATTCATGCTTTTTTTTACTTTAACTCTACCTGAGGTGTTCATGGCCTTAATTGTCCTCTTCTAATTCTTTCCAAACTTATTCACAAGTAGTCCGACTAACAAATAAATTATTTATAAAAACTTAACAGTTTTGAATACGTTTGGTGTTTAATTGGTCTCAGAATTCAACCCAATGATGAGATACCTGTAGTTTTGCCCATTTAAAAATTTTTGTTGTTGTTTTCATTGTGTCTATTTACAGGAGGGTCTAACATATTCTGTTTATAGGTTCATTGTCATGTATATTAATTGCAACTAAAAACAACCCATTCTATGATTTTTTTTTCTCTTGCTGTTTTGGAATAAATTAAGGAATTAAATGTAAATCAAGTCCCATGAACAATAGGTATTTTTATGGTTAGTGATTTGCATGGTCTGGTAAGAAATTGCCTATTCAGGATAAACATATTTACATTATTTTATTTTCTATAGTACACACTGTTTCACATCTCATATTTAGCAATACAATCCATGTGAAGATGGTTTTGTGGCAGGACTCAAAGTATTTGCTGTTAATACAAAACATTTCTACCAGATTAATCCACCCAACATTTCTTTCTCCAAGGCATTTCATTTGCATGTTTATCATACATCAAGTGAACATGTGTCTTATTTCAGGTTACCCAATAGATAAGAGCCTAAATCAATGGCATGTATCTGCTTAGTTTATTTTACAAAATTATTCCAGGAAACTAAAGTCTAAGAAGAATGTATCATGTAAGGGAATAAAGCTAACACAAAGATACTTTACTAGCTGTTTAACATTGTGAGTAATGGGTTCAGTTCCTGTGAAGGAAAAATCAGAACATACCCCAGAATCATCCATATGTGACATGAAAGAGATGAATATTTTCCCACTGGTTATCCACTGGCTCCCATTCCCTAATTAATAACTTCACTGAAGATGTCAAATCTCTGGCAATTTCAGGTGTACACGCATTGGTTTGGCTGACTGGTGTACTTCCAGTGTCTCCTATACCTGCAGAAAAGTCTTGAGGCAGAAAACAGCAAATCCATGGTGGTGATGAAATATTAAACATCCAACCTTTATACAGTGGGTTACTACAGCTCCTAGAATAAAAATATAGATCAAGAAGAGGTGAAGCAAGATATACAAATGCTTGAAAAATCTCACTCAAGCATCAATAAGATCTACTCACATCCAGTTCATCATGGAGACTTTAAGTGGTCATCCGCAATCCATAAGATTTCTCAAAACAAAAATCTTCAAAAATTGAACCTGTCATTGATTTCTACCTTTCCCTTATTTAACAAGCATTCTGAGTTTCTTTCATCTGCATAATTCTAGGACAAGACAAGGGACATGAGCTCCTGTCTCTGTATATACAAATGAAAATATTTTATTGTCTTTACAACTGGGCATTGAGAAAAATGCATTCAGGATACCCATGCCTATGATGCTGAGATATTTCAAAGAAGATGCTAATAAATTACTTTGGTGGAACAGTAGATCGGTACCCAGTGGCCATACCCATAATAAGACACCCTCCAGTGAATAGAACGGTTTCATTCAAGGGAAGTTGTTTCACCTAGTTGTACCAGGCAGTTTCTTATTAAGGAACTATTGTGTTTAGACCAGAAAAAAACAGAAACTGACAGGAGATTAATCCTTTTAATGGCAACCATCCAGAGAGAATGTCAGCAAACTCTTATTACAAAGGTCCTTGGAAGGTGAACTTTATTGTTTTCCTTTCTGATTTCTTAGTTGTTAAATTCTCCCTACAATTTTGTGTGATGATTCAAAATCCTTATAATAAATTTTGAATCTTCTTTAAGAAAAAAAGAATTAAGTTTTCTTATTTACAATGAAGGAATCTAATGAATAATAACAATAATATTCAAAAGCCAAATACACTGGTCCAAATTATGAAGATCTTCCATTGCTTCTTTCTAGTGTCCCTATTTTCTCTGCCATTTTTCTTTCTTCATACTTTATTAATGGATAAAGTGATATCATTTACCTACTTAAAATACATTTACAGGTTGATATATATTTTTGCAATAAAGCAACCAATTGTTCTTTCGATAGTTGAGGTAGTTTGATTTTTATTTAGCAAATGATTGGGAGTTACACTAGATGTATAGGATGATGATTTTACTTTCCCCAATGAACAAAATAAATCATTTAAAAGTGTATGTTAAGAAAGGAACCGAAATAAACAAAGTTTCATGGGAAATAATTATATTTACCAAATGGTTTGATTACTATTAATTCTATACTGCATAATTTAATATATCAAGAAAATCTTCCTGAGTAAGTGAGCTGGAGAAACATTAACTCAAATTTGATAACTCTACAGCAATTCTTCTCTGAGTCTTTAATAATCAATGCATGCTTTTGATTTTTAACAAGCAAATACTCTGTAGAAAAATTATCAAATTGATGTGGCCAGAAAGCAATCTGGAAGAATTTAGGTTCTGAAATGCACACTGTACATAATGCCTTTGTTAGGGAACCATGATTCAGAGTTTGTATTCTCATCGCCTTTGAATAATGAAGTCCTGTAATACTGTAATGTGTTATAAATGTAGGATAAATCAGTGAATGTATGATGGAGTGGATGTTAAACTAATGCCTTTGTATTGATACAAAGGTGTGACTAGCTTTGAAGTTTTTAAATATCTTTTAATGAAAGTTATTGAATGAATTGCAATGCAGTTTTACTGTACAAAGTACTTTGTAAGTGCAAGTTAAAAACTAATAAAAACCCTAATGACATAGATACTATAGTGATTTTTTCATTTTATTTTTCATTTTATTATATTTCATGTAAAAAATTAAAGCTTAGAAAGTTCACCTGTTCAGAGATTTATAAAAACCCCACAGGTGGAAGGCAAGATGGAAAACCCAATTTTATCTGCTTTTTGATCTTGCACTCACAAGCAGCAAATTTTCTGCTATTTAATAAAATGTCTCATGTGTGTAAAGCATGAAAAAGCCCAGTTTTTATTTCCTTTTTGAATTGGGCTAGGAACACAAGACCAAAATCCACACCATATCTGTCCTTCTCCTTTTTGAAGGCACAATGCAATACCTGCCAATAGGTACAATAAAACTCAGCTCTGTATCAGCTCAAGATCAGTGGATCTTCAGAGTCTTCATACGTAAAATGAAGGTGAGAAAATATTTTATAAAGTTCATCTGGGTGATTTAAATTATGTCTATAAAGGGAAAACAGTATAACTAAAAAGTGAACTCTAGTCCCACTCTACTAGGATTTGAATCCCAGACCCAACATTTCTAGCTAAAGAATCTTGTGTAAGTTAACCTATATCTGCTTTGTCCTCTCATCTATAAACATGGTTAGTAATTGTACCTCATACATAGGATTATCAATAAAATCAAATGAGTTAATATCCATAACCTACTTAAACCATGTATCACTCATAGAAACCTCTATGTACAGTTAGGTCCTATTAGATAATTTGCAAATTGTATACCACTACATGTGTTGATCACATGGTGTGTGGCAAAAGTATCAGACTTTGAAGAATTTATATCTGAATACTGTCTCTGTCTTACTAGATATAGAATCTTGTCAGGTTAACTTTTCTAAACCTTATTTATATGTATAATGCAAACAAAAAACTACTTCATGTTTTTTTCAAGAGGACTAACTTGTCTATTACATATAAAATCCTGGAACTAAAAGATTTTCAAAGAAAATTAGTGATTTTCCTTTTTCCATTCTTCCTTCTTCTTCCTTCTTTTTTCCCCTTTCTGTATTCCTTTTTCACAGTGGTTTCAAATGCGAAGTTTATATTTTGTGTGTGTGTGTGTGTGCCAAGGATCAAACTCATGACCTCATACTTGCCAGGCAGGTATTTATGCCACTGAGCTAAACCCCGGCCTCCCACTTTTTAAAATATGTGGTGAATCTGTCAAGGATAAGATCACCAAGTACAATATTTTGAAAAGGCCTTTCTTTATATGTTAATATAACTTATATTATATACTAGAAAATATAGTATCTCAAAATATTTGTCTTTCTTGAAAACATATATTTTGAACTAGTGCTCACCAAGAAATTTTGCTACTCACATTAATAAGATGCTTACAAATGATAAATGATGACATTAAGAGAAGCAGATAAATATTCTCAAATGTGGGAATATTTCAGAGGTTTCAAGTTGCTGGAATTTGACTTTCTGATCAAATAGTAGATTTTCTTACAATCCTCTGATTTAATGTAAGTCTAATGAAGCAGGGATACTTGAGTCAAAGGATCGCTTACTAATGCTAATGCCCTGGGGTCCTGTGAAGTTCCTGACAGCTGCATATTCGAGCCTCCAACACAAGCACTGTGGAGAAAAATTGCCATTATAAATAGCATTGATGTTGTGATTAAATGCAATCTTGTTTTGTGTCTTTCAAGAGGCTTAAACATTATATCCTGAAGACATAAAGATACTTTAACCAATCCACACTAATAACATCAAACATGTCTATTGAATTTTTTTTTTTTTTTTTTTTTTTTTTTTTTTTTTTTTTTTTTTTTTTTTTTTTTTTTTTTTTTTTTTTTTTTTTTTTTTACGGTACTGGGGATGGAACTCACTACCTTGCGCCTGCCAGGCAGGCGCTTATGCCACTGAGCTAAATCCCTGGCCCCGTCTATTGAATTTTATAGCTCACAAAGGAACTTTACATACATTATCACACATCATTTCTGTGAAGTAGCACAATGTATTATTATAGATTTAGAAAATAAGTTTTATAGATTTAGAAAATAAGGCTCAAGGAGGTGAAATGACATGCCCAACATATCACAGTTTGTAAATAGCAACACTACCAGAATACTAACTTTAGTCTTAAAATTAAAAATTCTGTTTATAGGAAAGTCTCCCCAGGAAGGTAGAGGGTCACAATTTTTTTAAAAAAAATTATCTTTATCAACCTATTCAAATATAAAATGGTAAATTGGTTACATTTTATATAATCATTTACAGTAATGAGTTCCAAATTAGGCTTTTTTCTTTATAGTAGATACCTTTGGCCTCTGCTCTGGCTTGATTGTCAAATTCTCTTCAAAATTGAGGTGGCCTGAACTTCAGGAAACAGAAATCATCCTTTGAACCTTCCTTCCCAAAGCACCAACTCTATGCACTAACACCAAATTTTCATATTTCTTCGCAAAATAAATGTGTGGCAGAAGCAGAGCTAACTCCTAACAGTCCCACAAGAATAGTTTTGCTTTGTTAATTTCCTGCTTGATCACTGAGATCTATAATCTTTATGATGTTATATGAAAATTATATGTTATGAAGATGGTTCATATTCTCTAATGATTAGTTAATAATTGATGACACGAGGAAAACTAGAGTTACAAATAAGTAAGCTAAATCAGAAAAAATTTATTGTATATCAGACTTTGTCTGAGTAAAATAATGTATCAATAGATTTTAAAGTGAACTTTCATCCTAAATAATATGTGAGTGTTTGTATGGCTGTGTGTTTAAATTAAAGATAAAATATCATAACTTAAAATTTAAAAGTTAAACTCGCATCTAAAGTAATGAAAATTCTTCATCTCTGGCAAATAAAAATGTTTATATTCACAATATTATTTATCCACTGACTTTTTCTAAGTCACGGTTCCCTTGACTGTTCTTTGCCTTTAAACGCAAGACAGGACAGTAGCAATGGCAGTATTAGCGAGAGAAACCCTGTGGGAACCAGCCTTGCTTATTTTATACACCACGTTTCTTTCCTCACATGCACATCTTGAGAATACCATCTGTGCTAGGGAGAGATAGCCGGGGGAGAGTGATGAAAAGCCACGGAGAGGAAAGGCAATGAGTCCAAAGGGAACGCTCCATAATCCAGCTGTCAGGGTTTCAGTGCTGAAAATGCCATTTGAGTAAATAATCAACTCTTCATCCCGGAACACGCCCCTTCGCCTAGAGGGGGACACGGGTGGGGGGGGTTCCTGGTACGTGTATCAAGGGCATCACACCTCATTCCGAATGCAGTTTTGCAAAACACCAAAGGCCAATTCACAGGACAAGAAGATATATATATATATATATTTTTTTATAAAAGCCGATTCACTTGAATGTCTCTTTAAGCATTTGTCAATTTTATAGTTTCATCCAAGTCAAATGGCCCTGGCAGATAAAGGAATCCCCAAGATATATTAAGAGTAAGAAATTTAAAGGAGCAAGGAATACAGTGCTAATTTAGAATATTGATAGTTATTTTAAATGATTTATATATTTATGTGTTTATAAATTTATCTTTTATATTAATTTTTATAAAAATAAATTGAAAAAATTTAAAACCTTCAGTATAGCTCAGCAACCTTCTTATTGATAATACATGAAACAGATAAAATAGCATGATCAACTAGTTTTAGAATAAAAATATTGTATCAATGCATAAATTTCTGGGTAGAGGAAATTGATAAATCATTTAATCTTACCTCTTTATCTCTCAAGCTCCAACTCATAGAATTGAAATTTCAGGCCCAGAGAATGTTCCTGACTTCCTAATTATTGTCAAATACCCAAATATCTGAAACTTGAGTCTGTTTATTTTCTTTATACCAACTAGCATTTATAAAAGTTTAATGTAAATTCCTATACCCATCATTAAACCAAACTAAATAAATCAGAATTTTTCAATAAAATGAATTTTTTTGGTGTCTTAGTTATTTTTCTCATTGCAGAGACAAAATACCCAATACTTAAAGTTAAAGTAACAAAGATTTATTTAGCTCACAGTTTGTGATTTAGTAATCACACACTCTTAATCCCAGCATGACACACTCTAGATTCAACCACCTCTAAGAAAATGGCATGAGGCCTTGGGGAGATATCTAAACACAAACCTACAATTAGGAAAAACTAGAAATTAAAAATATAGACTTACTGTCTTCCCCAATATTTTTAACCAAAGACAACAAAATATAATCCTGGTCAACTGCAAGTTAGAAAAATTTATGTTTTAATTTTTATGAAAACTGAGATTTCACATATAATTATAGCTAGGAAAATTTAATTCAGGATAACAAATTCTAATAGTGTTTTATCATGTTTTTTAAAAAGTATATATAGCAAGTACCTTTATGAAACCTCATACACCTCGGCATGCATACAAATTTGCCAGTTGGGCTATTCAGAAGCGGGTAGGCTCAAATTCCTATACAAATATTGGGAATATAACTCTGGCTCTTGATCAAAACCAAATTCTCAATGCACTCATGAAATAGCAAAATATGAAAAGAAACAATCTTCCCAGGCACTGTGCTTGTTATTACCTTATTTTCAATTCCATATGTCAAATGAAATCCTGGAAAGATCAGATATTATACTGGAAATTACATTACTAGAGGTAGAAAAAAAGCTGTATTTTAGGCTGATAATAAAAGTAGCTAAATAAATGCCCCTTTCCTTCTTTAATTTTCTAGTAGATCTTTGCCTGTAGGTAAAGGTGTATATTACAAATAAAAGCAATTGAATATATATGTATCTGTTTTTTTAGTTTGTGTCTGCCAAGTCAATTTAAAAATGAAATATCCAGCTATGTTTCATTTTATTACCTTCAGTGAAAAGGGGGAAAAGACAATAAAAGAAAAAAAGACATATTTTGCTTTGCAAGATCAACTAATGCAGTAACATCACAATCGCAAAGTGTTTTTGTTCAAAGGGAAATCTGAGATCAATCTTGTGTGTTATATCAAAATGTACATTTTAAAAAAAAGTAAATACCAGAGAAATAGACTTTTTACTTTCCTTGTGATATTTTGCTTAACATGCTGTATTCCATTGTTAAAAAATAAATGCTTTATTAATGAAAATGAATTAAAATATAGATCATTCTAAGTGCAAGTAAAGTTTAAATCTAATATTCATTATCAAGCTTCATGTTAAGTTAGGAATTACAAAAATTGTTTAATTTTGATACTTGTATAGGCTATGCCTCACTCTCAGTCTTATAAAACATTTTAGAGATGGATGGGGTTTGAAGGATGGTTTCAATTTTAACACAAATGGCTTCCACTAATAGGATGAGTAGTTTTAGTTTTCTGAAAATACTAGTACTTATCTATTATGAGTTGTGGAAAAGGAGGGCTTTGAAAATGAAATTTGTCTGGAAGTAATTTCACTTCTGTTAGTCATTTTACAATTCTAGATAAAAAGGATCAGATATTTTAATTTCCATGCAACCGGTGAGGGCTTTAGAAAGCAGGCTTTCAAAATTTTGCCACAACCAATCCTATGCTTTAAAGTAAAAATAGCTTTGTGTGGGCCACCACTGGCTGGGGGACAGCCAGATCCCAGCCCCCTCGGGGACTCGGGCTGGCAAACAAGAAGAGCCAATCTCCCTACCCTCCAACCCCATAAGTGACCAGCTGATCAAGAGAAACACAGGCTGAGATGATAGTTGTTGAGGTGAAATGCAATTGGATGCTTGTGGTGCTTTGGTGTTTTACTGACTTTGCAGGTGTAGGGCCAGGGGTCTGGTCATCTATTCAGAGGATGGTGGTACGCAGTGTAGCATCTCGGGGGGGTCTCCTTCTGAGGGTGATAGCCATTGTTAATTCCCTTAACCTTGTTTAGAAGTCCTGTATCATTTGCATTGTTTTGTTGGGTTGGGTTTTGTCCTGTTTTATTTTGTTACATCCGATGGCAACAACAGCTATTTCAAAGATAGAAAGATATATTATGGTAACCATTTTGGATTTACTACTATCTTGTTTTGAAGTCTTTTACTAAATTCATTGTTTTGTTTTTGTTATTTCTATTCTGTTTGATTTTTACTATGTCTAAGCAGCTATTTTGAGGACAGTAAGAGGCATTATGGTAACTATTGTTGATTTCATATTATTTTGAAGTCCTGTGTCACACTGGTTTATTTTTATTAGCTTTAGTCTGTTTTATTTTCCTTGGTTTTATCCTCTTTAAAATAAAAAAAATTAAGGTAAGAATGCCTTTTAGAACTGCTGAAACCGTAGTTTACATAAACTAGAGCCTGGTGGAATAAAACTACTGTTTGATAACCATCTTCTCTAATTCTGTTCCATGTATTTCTCACAACTGTCCTGGTACATTTTGTTCACCATTCATCTTCACCTTGTCTTTTTCAGGTCCTGGCTAGAGTGGAATATTTTAACCAGAATTGGAGACTGGAGTTTCTCTGTGTTACTTAGAGATCTTCACACCAGAACTAGCATTTGCCAACCAGGAGTCAAGAACTATGAAAGACAGAGGGCCAGAGATGCAAGAGAGGTGAAAGTGACTAGAGAGACAGAAGGGACTGTGTTCTGTGCCAATATGTGAGTGCATTTAAGAAGAGGGTAAGATTATAAGATTAATAATGACTAAAACAAAAAGGAGGAGGAAAGGTCACCATTCTTTTCATAAAACCCTGTTTAAATTGTGTGCTATAATTTTTCTTCTTATAGACTCAGGAAAATATTGTAATTATTAATAATTATAACTGATATTATTTTTTATGAGACATTACTGAAAAGAATATGAGTTAAAGGATATATAACACTACTAATACTTGTTTCCTTGACAAATATTCCCCTCTTAGTGTGGAATTGGCTCACAAATCCTTAACAGATCATGCCAAGAAACCACTCTCATGTGATTATACTAGCAAGTGTAGGAAAGCCTACCATTTCCAGTGTGAATGAAATACATGGATTAGGATTCTATAAAGCTCCAGTTTCACAAAAGTATAAACAGCAAAGTAGATAAACTGGACTTCACTAACATTAAAAAGACTTATGATTCAAAGGACACTATGGAGAAAGTGAAAAATAAATAAGTAATATTTAAAAATCAAATATCTGAAAACATACTTAAATTTTAAACTAATATAAGTTGAGCTATTAAAAAATCAACAATAATCCAGCCATTGTGACACTTGCTATAATCTCAGCATTCAAGAGTTGAAGCAAGAGGACCAGGAGTTCTAAGCCAGGCTGGGCTACACAGAGAGTTCAGGCCAGCCTAAAAACTCAATAATATAAAGTCAACCCATTTTTTTTAACTGAGCAGGTGGTTTATCAAAATATATTTTTGTGCAGAATACATATGTGTAGTTAATAAACACATAAAAAGATGCCAAACATTATCTGCCATGATTCTGTGTTCCAAAATCTATGCTGAAATTTAATCTCTGGGGCCATAGTATTAAGAGGAGAAACTCTGAGGAAGTGAAGAGACTATGATGGCTTTGCCCTCACAAATCAGCCTGGTACCCTTATAAAAAGAGATGAGGGGGATTTTTTTGCTTCTACTAATTGAAAGCACAGTAATAAGGCATCCTCGACATCTCTGAAGCAGTGTGCAAGCCCTCGCTAGATATCAAGTTTGCCTGGCCCTAGTCTTGTACTTCCCAACCTCCAGATCTTTGAGAAATAAATTTCTAGTTTATAATTACCAGTGTCTGGGAGCACAAACAATGCAAGGCCTTATCCACTAGGTGAATACAATGGGACAATACTTCATACCTACCTGGAAGGCTACGATAGAAACACATAATGTTTTTTTGTAAAAATGTAGAGATATTAGGATATTTGCACACAGATAATGGGAATATAAAATAATGCAGTCACACTGGAAAATGGTCCTTCCATTCCTGTAATGGTTAAAAATTGAATTAACACATGATCCAACAACCACACTTATAGTATAAGTACATTTACAGCCAAGAAAAGTGAAAAGCTGTATTTGCACTAGTAAAATGCACATGAGTGGTCAGGGCAGCATTGGCTGTAGTAGCCGAAAAGTGGAAGTAACCCAAAGGTCCAAAAATAATAAATGAATAAGTAGAATATGATATCCATGCTATAAAATATTATTCAGCAGTAAAAAGAAATGAGGTGCACCTAAGCATTTATAAATGATAGGTACTACAGTCACATGAACCTTGAAAATGTTATGCTGGATGCGAGCCCAGGTGGGGTAGAGAGTAGGGGGTGGTACTCGGGGTTGGTGGGAGAAGGAGGCAGCAAATCACTTATAAGTGGCACCCAAGCAGGACCCGAAGCCCAAGTTTCAGGAGGGTGAACGAGTACTGTGTTTTCATGGGCCTCTTCTTTATGAAGCAAAGTGTGTAAAGGTTGCCATAAAGGACAAACAAGTAACATACTTTATACATTACAGTGGTTGGAATCAAAATTGGGATGAATGGGTTTCAGAAAACAGAATATACAGAGGGAAGATGCGAGGGGCTGCTCCAGAAAGAAGACAGCTGGTTTGCAACAGAAAAATGTTGATGTGAAAACTAAAAAGAACAAACAAAAACCCCTGGTAGTGGAGATGGTGGCAGCACCAGTGAAATACCTCAGCCTCCTCGGAAGAAGAGGTCCTGAGTAGATCCTATTGAAAATGAAGAAACATTTGTGAACAGAGTTGAAGTTAAAGCAAAGATTCCTGAAGTGCTAAAACCGTGGCTTGTTGATGACTGGGACCTAATTACTAGACAGAAACAGCTGTTTTATCTTCCTGCCAAGAAGAATGTGGATTCCATTCTAGAGGACTATGCAAATTATAAGAAATCTCGTGGAAACACAGATAATAAAGGAGTATGCAGATAATGAGGTTGTAGCAGGAATTAAAGAATACTTCAATGTGATGCTGGGCACTCAGCTCCTCTACAAATTTGAGAGACCACAGTATGCAGGGATCCTTGCTTATCACCCTGATGCACCCATGTCCCAGGTGTATGGAGCACCACATCTACTGAGGTTATTTGAACGAATTGGAGCAATGTTGGCCTAAACACCTCTGGATGAGGAAAGCCTTGCTTTATTACTGAATTATCTTCATAATTTCCTCAAGTATCTGGCGAAGAATTCAGCAACTTTGTTTAGCGCCAGTGATTATGAAGCCCCCTTTGAGTACCATTGGAAAGCAGCGCGAGGCGCTCGCACCCACCTCTGGATCTCTGTCCACGCGGTTTTGTGCCTAGTCTTTCTCTTGCACAAATGATGTACTTTGAAGATGTTAGTGTATAACAGAGTTAATGTTCGCTTTGTTTGATTTTTAAACAGAAAATAAAAGGGGTTACAGCTTCTCTTTTCTTTTTCTTTTTT
>PVLA01009373.1:0-76169 GCA_004027455.1 Hydrochoerus hydrochaeris | reverse complement strand
CTTCCTGCTTGGAGTTGAGGTCAATTAAAACCTATTGTTTGGGATTGTCCCTGCCTGGCCCTGGGCCTGGGGCGTTTCCTGCTTGGGGCTGGGGGTTGCTGCCAGGGTTGGCAAATATATATTCCAGCTTCTAAAAAATAAAGGCGGATTCAGATTCACTCACAGACTGGTGTGCAGTGTTTTCTGTCTCTCACTCGCCGATTCCCTGTCCACCTTTGGGAAACCCTAGCCCTGCCGCAGCTGGACTCCGGCAGTTTTCAACATTATGTTTACAGTCTAAAAAATAACAAGAGAAATAAATTCCTATGTGGATGATGGTGAAAATATCAACAGACTGCTACAATAAAAATAATCTTTATTTCATTTATCACACTAAGGCAGTCTTCACACATGACAACAGCGTGTTCTGTGCACACATATCCCTTGCACTGACAGCACATGTGTTTTGCTTTCTTGGTCTTTTTTAGGACATATTTGACATCTTGCTGTTTTGCTGTTTTATCACAAGGGTCTTATTATATTATTTAGTAGTAGTTAACAGGAACATAAAATATGAATCAACATAAAGTGTTAAATTCTTAATCTTTATTGTGCATTTAGAGTAGAAATCAACACTTTCACACCAGTCATGTACTTGCTTGCAAAACCCAAATGATAACATCAGAGATAAATTCCTATATGATCTACAATGAAAATACCAATAGAACTCTACAACAAAAATAACTTTTGCTTCAGTTGTCACACCCAAGGCAGCCTTCACACAAGACAATTGTATGTCCCATTCACAAGTGTTGCTTACACTGATACCATGTACTTTTGCTTTCCTGTTCTTTTTTGTAGGACACAGTTGACATCTTCTTGGTTTTCCTGTTGTCTTTGTGATATTGCACCTGCCTATTCATCTGTTAGTGTACCAGTGTGCTCCACAATTATTTTGCAAAGGAGAAACATTTTGAAAATGCTGAAAAAGATCTCTTGTGAGTTACAGTTCCAATCCTCTAAGAAAATTTCCCTGTGATATTTTGCACTTGTTAATTTTCTTTGTAAACTATCGAACTATTTATGGCACATGTATTTAGGATCAAGTAAAAACCATTGGCCAACACTTTGACATCACAGTCGCTGGGTAACTCATCCATAACACCTTCTTTGCTTTTGGTTTTGTTGTAAAAAGTTACCATCTCAGTCTTCAGTTTTATCAAAGTTTTAGTATGGTTAGAAACAAAAGAACCGAGTAACTCCCTTCTCTTCTCTTGTTCAAATGTAAGTGCCACACCATCTTAATATACTACCTAAAGCTACAGTGACCAGGACTGCTGCAAGATGTTCATCAGTGGTCACTATTCAGATGTTGTGTAAATCACTTGACTTTTTGAAATGAAGCATGCAAACAATGAGTGACTAAAGCCAGATCAATAGTACTTTTTATTTATTTATTTATTGCTGGTAGGTTTGTCAAAAAACCTCAGTCAATTTTGAAGGAAACAAAATATCCTCACTGTCATTGTTATTCTAAAACTTCAAGCCCATACCCATAAGTCTTTTACATAGATAAGTCTTTTACATTCCTAGGATTACCATAAAAAAGCCCTGCAAAATACATCAGATTTATGAATGCTTTCAGTTCAGCCGGTGAGATGATATAATAAACAAAATTTTTAGTATGTCTACTGGTGTATATGGAAGGTTTTACTTGTATTCCATCATTTCAACATTTGATGGCAGTTTGTCAGTTACGAATGATTTCCCACACTGAATGGAAGTGCCAGAATTCTGTCCAATAGGTTTCTTCCTCACTATAATTTCAGGTGTAGTTCTAACATTGGATACTTCCATTTGGTTCTGTGACCATTTTGTACCATTTTGACTAGTTGACTATGTATAAACATTTCTGTTTTCTTTGTCATCTGGATCAGGGAAGTCTTCTTTCCCTGTGTCTGTATCAGTTGATTCTTATTCCACTTTACTGTTACTGGAAATTTGGCTCACGTGGCCAAACTCATCACCCTGATGATTCACTTTCGAACTCTTCCAAAATTGCAAATCTGGTTTTCCATGTGCCATTGCACTAAATTGAGCTACTTTTACCAGAGAAATGGAAAAAAATTTTATTTAAAACAAATCCTAAGTACACAATTGCTCCTGCTTTGGAGCTCTTGTGTACTGAGAGGTTCTTGCCCTTGTATAAATTACTGTACAGTAATGGCGATGGTCTAACATGGCAGAAGGCCAAAGTGGAAATGCTTACCCTTACACCCCCTTCCTCCTTCTTCCCCTTCGGCCCTAATGGCAACTTCCTTTCCTATTTGCATGTGAAAAAAAGTTCCAATCAGTTCCTTACATGTCATCATTACTAGCTGCATGTGCCACTTCTGATCAGAGGTGATATAACCCTCTGCCCCTCTGTATCTGGTTGGAGGAAAAAGCCAAATCCCCTCAGGTTGTGGGCTTCTCTCTGTGTCCTTAATAAAAAGGCCATTCTCTCTCTCTTTTTTTTGCTTCCCTACTGAGCCATAAAACTCTAACATATACATTTGGCCATTGGCTGTCTGCCAAGTGAGGGAATGCACAAATGGGTTCTCTGTCCTCATACCCAGCTTCGGTGAGCCACACCCACACTCCGTTATGGCAAAGCACAGGTTTCCATAACAGAAAGTATGGGTGTATTTTAACACTCCCTCTGACCCCCATCCCTGTTGTGCTCAGGTAAACATATGCAAAAACTGCTAGATGAAGGATTATGTGGGTTACAATTCCAGTTTGACAGTTTTGCACAGGTGCGCACACCTTGCATTTCCTGGTATCAAGTGGGTAAACAAGAAATGCAACTACCAAAATGCACAGCTGGCTACTATTATGCGAAAGTACAAATTTACAGCCGGAAAATATGAGATGGGGGTATTGTCATTTTAGAAAATAACAAGGAAGATTGGTTTTACTTGGACAATTAGCTCCCCTCTGGATGGACTGAGGACAAAGACACAAAATCATTTACCTCTTTTGACAGTTTTTAAGTAGATCTTTGTTTTTGAGACATCCCCCCACTGCCTCTTTCTCCTTCCCTCCCTCCCTCTTCTGTTAATCAGTTTCTCTGATTGGAGTTCATTTTTTCTAAGTGTTCCTCCTCATTGAGAACACATTAAGGGAAAGAGAAGGACACATTCTTCTCCAACTGAGATGTCATTGCAAGTCAAGCCCTCCTAGTACCAGAGCCAGCTGTTACTCTGAATATCTTCATGGTAAGTCTTGCTGGAAGGAAAAATCTACCATGTGTAGCTAGTCGATTTGGGAGTAGTTGTGACATGTTAAATGTTTTGATTCTTCTTTCTACCTTGAGGTGACATTGAATGACATCAAAATACCTGGAGGGTGACAGTGATTTTTTGGTCATTTTTTTCAATCATTTTTCCCTTTTTCATGATTCTTTTGAAGCTGGGACACTTGAATGGAAAACCTCTGTCAGGCACACGGAATGGTTACTTTCCATATAAAGAGAAGACACGTCTGCCAGTGTCCTTGTGATATAGGCCAATGAAAGCCCCAGTCTATTAGATGTCCAATATGAGTTCATGTTCTTTAAAATCAAAGAATGAATTTTAAGAACAATGGCAGTTAAGAGCAGAATATATTTATTGAGAGAAAGAAAGTTTCTCTCTGAGAGGGAGACAAAAGGGATCCTATGTGGGTTTCCAAGGGAAACCCATGCCTTTTCCAGGGACTTTTATAGAGAAAAACCATGAGGTGAGGTGAGTCCAAGATGGGGAAAAGCGGAAACTCACAAGGCAGGCGGGTATGTGGTGGGACAGTACTATGGCCAGCCAACAAGATTGCAAGTGTAATAGCCCAGGTAAAATCGATTAAATTGAGGTCAAATGGGAGGTCAGTCACATAGCTAAGGGGCATGAATACAGCATAGGGTCTCCGTTGGTAAGGGGTTGGGTTAAAGGCTCCTTTGGCCTCCTCAGTGTGATAGAGACCTATTTAGAATACCAATACCTGATGTTTATACTTAAGGTGTGGTTGCATTTGTTTTACCTTTTGTCTTGAGATCTGGCCAACAATGAGAGGTGTCTGTTTCCTCCAAGATTACAAGATACCTGGTCTTCAGCAGGGCTCCTTGGAGGGCCCAGCGCTGTCCAACTGCCTAGAATATTTCTAACTAACTCAGCTGCCTGTAACACCTGGACATGAACAGAGACTGGAGCTTTGTCTATAGAGATTGGATGTGAATGTCTGAGGGTAGTTCACAATCCTTCCTGCCTGAAATTGCTGTGACATCTTTCCACTGACCCAAATGGTACCCAACAATTTACAGGCTCAGGAACACTTGAGCCTTGTCCCTGCCTTGGCTGCACTGGCACCGCCCTAACTGTGACATTCTGTTGCCTCACATTGGCATGACAGTTAATGCATGAGCGCCAGCTCTGAGATTCTATCTGCTTCTTTGTATTACTTTTGGCCCCACTTGGGGAAGCTAGCCCAGTAGCCTGTCTTGCAGAGTGTAACCCTAAGAGTTCTCCTGCCTTCTGATGGGTACAAGTCAACTAAGAATGGGCTACTGTGGTTTACATGTTGGACCCCTGGGCTGCTGTGTCCTGAGATACCATTGGTTAGGGTTGCAGTGTTCTTGGCAGATCTCATAATTGCATAGGCAGTGGGCATTGGAGACTCTAGGAAAGGCTGTGCTCCCCTCCCTAACCACTTCGCACACACACGCACCCAACAGTTGGCATTGCTTCCCCTTCTGCCCCTGAGCCCTGGCTTGGGAAGCCCCAACGCCAGTGTTCAGCAGCTCCTGATGATGCTGAGCTGTGATTTACAGTCTCACCTGAGACCACAGATCAGCTGGACTCAGAGGCTGCTCAGGATCCATCAGTCCATGCTTTGCCTTTTCACTGCTGAGGTTCAGAGAAGGGAAGTGTGCTGCTCAACGAGTCAGAACTCTGATGCACCAGGGCTGTTTCCATGCTAGGAGATGCAATCTCAAATTTTGTCTATGTTAGAGACACTTTCTGTGTTGGTCAGCCAGGATAACGATGTTTCCAACCCAGCATGACAGCTCCAGAATACTTGTTTCTCTTCTTTTTCAGTCCAACAAAGCCTCCTATGCAGGGTCACCAAAGACAGCTGCAAAGCATGAAAGGCACATTTTAATCATCACCTAGATGAGGGAAGCCCGTTGCTTTGCCCTGTAGTGCTGCATAGTTCTCAGTGTGAGTTATAACCCAGTTTATA
This sequence comes from Hydrochoerus hydrochaeris, assembly GCA_004027455.1. Taxonomy (NCBI): domain Eukaryota; kingdom Metazoa; phylum Chordata; class Mammalia; order Rodentia; family Hydrochaeridae; genus Hydrochoerus; species Hydrochoerus hydrochaeris. Next base: position 70,934 of record PVLA01009373.1, on the reverse strand, counting down.
TGAAGTTCCTTCCCTCTGCAAACAGTGTCCCAGGCCAATTAGAGATCTTAGTATGTATCTGACAATCACTGGAAAATGTCCTAGAAGATGTCCGTTTTCACTGTTTTTAAAAAGCTTTGAGAAGTTGTAAGTTACATACAGATCAATGCATCCATATTTAGTGCTTAGTTTAAGTTTGACCCATGAATACAGTCATAAAGTGTTTTAGCTACTTTTCTTTTGTAACTGAGACAAAATACCTGATACCCAAAAATTAAGGAAGGAAAGATTTACTTAGCTCACAGTTTGTGGAGGTTTCAGTCCATAATCAGCTGGTTCTAAGGCAGGGTGGCATGGCAGAAGGGCAACAGTTCCTGGTGGTGGAAGACAGGAAAAGCAGCCAGGGCAAAGGAAGGAGAAAGGCAGGAGCAAGGCTCTTTTCCTTCCTTATATTGTATGCAGGTCACTTGCCCCAAGGCGGGTGCAGCACTCACAGCCAAAGCTAGACAATGAATCAATCACAAACTCTGCATTACTTACCTCAAAAAAAGAAAAAAAAAACAAAACCCGTCCCCCCTCCATGACCACATGAGGCCTTGGAGGCACAACCAGACACAAACCATAACATAAAATAACACCAAAGTCAAGATAGTGAATATTTCCTGTATCTTAAGATACACCATCATAACCTATTTGTGGCCAACCTCCTTCAAATTCTAACCTCTGATAAGATTACAGATCTCATTTCTATCCAAATTGTTTTGACTTTACCAGAGAGACATATAAAATTAAATTGTAGTTTAAAGCCTTCTGCACCTGAGTTTTTTCATTTAGCATAATCCCTCCCCTCAATGTCTTAACTGAAGCATAGGTGACATATAATAACTTAAATGTGTTTCAAGATACAATCTGATAGTTTGATATTGACAGATGTCTGCACCTGTGAAACCACATCACTGTGAAGACAGTGATCGTACCCTTCACACCCCACATCCCTCACATCCCTCTGAGATCTCCCCCACACCCACTTTCCTGCTTCTTTTTCCCACATTTCACCAGCTTCAGACAAATTAATCTGCTTCCTGTTCAATAGATACAATTACACTGTCTAGAATCTTACACGGATTAATAAATTGTGAAATGTAAAATGCTTTCCTGCAGTATGGTTTTTCATGTTATGCTCAGTTCAGTCTTTTGAAGAGCAGAGAGATATTCTGGTGGTTTTTTTTGTTTTGTTTTGTTTTTGTACCAGGGATCGAATTCACAACCTAGTGCTTGCTAGGCAGCCACTTACACCACTAAGCTAAATTTCCAGCCCAAAATTTTCTGTTTTAATAAAATTGAAGCTATCAAGTTTTAGACAATGGATCACACTCATTAAGGAAACTTAGCCTAACTCTGGTTCACAAAGATCTTGTTTGTAGCAGCACAATTTGTAATAGCTAAATTTTGGAAACAATCAAAATGCTCATCAACGGCAGAATGGATAAAAAAGATGTGGTACTTTTATACAATGGAATACTACTCAGCTATAGGGAAGGAGATACTTGAGGCTTTTATGGGTAAATGGATGCAACTTACTATTATTCTCATCAGTGAAATAAATCAAACTCACACGTGTAAACACTGTAGAGACTTCCTACAAAAAAAAAAAAGGACTAAACAAGGCCCTATATGTACAATAGCTATTGTGAAAGTGAAAGGGGAAGAAACTGCTCAAAAGGAAAGAACAGTTGGGATGGGGGAAAGGAGAAAAGAAAGAAGGGAAAGATTATATACATGCACAAGATAGATAATTAATTACACTACTAATCTCGGTTAGCTCATCACAAAGAATGGTTTGTGCTTTCATTGTGTGATCATTTTTTATGCCTGCATCTTGTCATCTGAGCAACTACTATGAAGACAACAATAAGCAATATATGAACCACTGTTAATCTCCTATTATTTTGTTTTGAATTCTGTATCATCATTTTTATTCTGTTTGTTTTAAAACTAAAAAGAAGATTTCCCTTTTACCCGAGAATACTTATGATCTAAATTTTCACAACACTATGAAAACCACAACCATTTTGCATTGATCTTTGCATATGTTACAGACCATGGATCAATGTTCATGTCTTTACATGTGGATATTAAACTGTTCAGTAACACTTGTGGGGAGGGATATCGTTTCTCCTCTGAAGTGCCATTGCAGCCTGGTTCAAAAACTAGTTGCAAACAGTTGATTGTGTTAAATTATAGCCCCATCAAAATTCCAGAAAATGTCCTGTGGGGTGTTGGCCAGAGGTATGTTTCAGATGGACATAGAGAGATAAGGGACTTTGGGAGCCACGAGCCCCAAACCTCCCAGAATGCATAGAGATTAAAGGATTGTGTACAGGGCCACAAGTCCAGGTGCTCTGGGGCTCTCCTCCCCATAGTCTGATTTATCACTTAGATTGGTGCTAAAGTCAGTCATATAACAGAGTAGCCTGACCTTCCCTTGCTTGACCTTCTCCTGTCCCCTACATGAATTCACGCACAAATACTCTTCTTCTGTCCTTTATCTTTGCTTCCTGATATACAGGCAGCTGAGTTAGTTCGAAACATTACAGGCAGTCAGCCAGGGCTGGGCCCTTGAAGGAAACAGAGAACAAGACCAGATACCATGTAACCTTGGATAAGAGAGACACCTCCTGCTTTGGGCCAGACTTCAAAACAAAAGACCAAACAAATAAACCCACGTCCTAAGGACTGATATCGTAAATAGGTCTCTAGCACCCTGAGGAAACCCAGTCACCATCCTAACCCCCTACAGCCGAAGGCCCTGCTCTGTATTCATTCAACTTGCTAAGTAACTCTCCTCCCTATTCGATCCTGATTTAATTAATTTTACCTGAGTAATTGCACTCCTAATCTTATTGGTTGATCATAGTTCTGTGCCATCTCATGCCCGCCTTGTGAGTTCCCATTATTCCCAACCTTGGACCACCTCACCTTGTGGGTTGGCTTAATAAAAATCCCCAAAGAAGAGTCAGGGAAGCAGCACTGTGCAGGCACCGCTGCCAAACTGGACCAGCCAGACCCCAGCCTCTGCCCGTGAGTCAGTGCCTCTCCCAGAAGGGAGCAGAGAGAACAAAGGAGGCATCAGCCAGCAAGCCCAGTCTAAGAAGTGCACCCCAGCTGGACTGGACCGGCCAGACCCCAGCCTCTGCCTGTGAGTCAGTGCTGCTTGCAAATGGGGGTAGAGAACAAAGGACACATCAACCAGCAAGCCCAGTCTAGGAAGTGCACCCCAGCTGGACTGGACCGGCCAGACCCCAGCCTCTGCCTGTGAGTCAGTGCTGCTTGCAAATGGGGGTAGAGAACAAAGGACACATCAACCAGCAAGCCCAGTCTAGGAAGTGCACCCCAGCTGGACTGGACCGGCCAGGCCCCAGCCCCTTCCAGCACGTGGGCTGGCAAACAAGAAGCATGTCCCAAGCCCTCCTACCCCTGGCCGTAAGTGACCGTCTCAGCAGGAGAAACACCGGCTGTGAGGGTGGCTGTGGAGTGAAGCGCAGCTGGACGCCTGTGGTGTTTGCTGTTTCACTAGCACTGCAGGTCGAGGGCCAGTGGTCTGACCATGGTTCAGAGGACAGCGGCACGCAGTGTGGCATCCGGGGACTCTCCTTCTGAGGGCTGCAGCCACTGTTGGTCTTGTTTTGAGTTCCTATATCATGTCCATTGTTTTGTTGGGTTGGGTTTTACTCTCTTTTGTTTTGTTTATATCAAATCCAATGGCAAGAGCAGCTATTTCCAAGATAACAAGATACATTATGGTAATAATTTTGGTTTTATTATGGGCTTGTTTTGAAGTCTTTTATTGTATTCACTGTTTTGCTTTCATTGTTTCTATTCTATTCTGCTGTTTGATTTTTACTATGTCTGAGGTTATCTGCAGCTATTCTGAAGATATCAAAAGGCATTATGGTAACTACTGTTGATTTGGTAATATTTTGAAGTTCTGTACTTTTCACACTGGCTTGTTTTGATTGGTTTTATTCTGTCTTATCCTCTTTAAAATAAAAAAAAATTAAAAATCTCTGAAGAAAGCAGGGTCGTCAGTAACCCACTCAGGACCCCTTTGGTCTCTCTCAGACAGTAACTTGCTTTCTCTCTGATTCTCACCTTCATTGTTTTTAAGATTCACTCTTCAATTTTAGAGAACATGAACTCATACCAGACATCTAATAGGCTGGAAGTTTCTTTCCCCTGTATCACTATAACCTGCATAGTTATCCCATGCATTGAAAAAATAAGATCCAAAATATGAATTTGTAGTTGAGCTTGAATTTTACCAAATGCCTCTATAGGTGATTGGCATTAATAAAGATCAAATGTATTTAAGCTTCCCAAAGTCAAATAAAAATTAATTTCAATAAGAAATAAATTATCTCATCCCAAATTAAAGACTTCACTGAGAAAGAAAAAAGGTGAACACAAAATTCGCCCTCTTATCCAGGTAATTCAGCTGATTTCTCTCTTCCAGGGCAGGAAAGCAGGTTGAGTAAGACCGAAAGAACATGTTCCATAAATTACAATAATTGTATCGCTTTGCAGCTGGTTGGCTCAGTATTTTTCTAATAAAGTTCAAGAATTAAGAGTTGATTGCTTCTCAGTTTGAGACTTTATAATTCATGTGGCCACCTCTAAGTAAAATAAAGTGTACGGTATTCTAAAGATGGGGGTATGGATTTGAATTTGATTTAAAAAACAGGAGGAGGTAAAGCGTTCAGGCCATTAAGACATAAATTACCATTTGCAAGGAGTAGATGAGAGCTTGGTTCTGAGAGAGCTGATTTAAATCAGAATGAGAGCAGTGCTCAGGCTCTTCTGAAATGCCCCTCATTCTCTGCCTCCCACCCACAAATAAAAATTTGTGTGATGAGGAAGATTGGTTTTACGATGTTCCACACAAGTTATTTCTTGCCGCTTTGACCAAGTCTCAACACGCTCTATGAAATCAGGGCAAGTTGCCGGCCTCTCTCCACGGAGAGGGCTGAGCAAGAAAGTCAAGCTCGGCGCAGCAGAGAGCCGGGGAGAGACAGGCGGGAGCTTGTCAGCGGCTTTCTATATTGAGTTGTTTTATTGCTAGTTTCAAAAACTGTTTCATTCTTTCAGAGTGTATGCCATGCTTTTCCTTATACTTTTATGCCCCTTGTTACCCTGATCTTTCCCCAAATATTAACCAGCACACACTGTGATGTAAATACAGGATGCTGATATTGAATGACCCAACTCGCCCACGTAAATAGCAGTGGGAAGTTTACTGCATCCTGCATGCCCACAGCTCCCCAGAGGTGATGAAAAAGACAAATGAATGCCTCCAAAGACACCAGGGCAGTGCTGAGGGTGACCCACATGCTCTACATGGGCACTGCCCAACATGGTAGCCAAGAGCCATGCACAAGTACCAAGAAACTGACATGTGGCCGGTGCAGAGGAGGGGCTGGATTTGATTTGATTTGTTTAACTAATTCCAATGTAGACAGCCCCACATGAGGGCATCCTCACTGGACAGCAAAGCTCTAGCGACATCTGAATCTACCCACATGCCTGGTGTGGAGGGAAAAGCCATTACTTCTAATGATAGTCAAGAGAGGTATACCTAGACCGAGTCTTGTCTTTCTCCTGGGAATGACCACCCTCCGATGGGAGAACGAGGCCTTTGGTGATGCTAAATTATTACTCCTTGTAATGTCAAAAGTAATGATGACCAAGTGACAAGCCCTTGTGGTGGCCCAAACTTTTGAGCTGAGTGCTCACCATCACTTTCCCTTTTAAATCAAACCTCCTCTGTGCGTATTTTGCAGGTGCTTCTGGGCACCAGTTGGTGTGTGGTATGCTTGCCCGTGTCTGGTTTTTGGGCACAGAACCATTGGGTGGTTTCTTTGTTGCTTCTTCTACTAGAGGCCAGGGATGGTTCCGGGCCCCTTAATCTTCAATTCAGTTCTGCTCCTTGGTTTGGCCAACAGAATGAGCGAAAAGGCTGCTTTGCCCATGCAGGGCCCACACTCTGAGATGACATACATGCTTCCCCTGCCTTCTTGTCTTCCGTCTACTCTGTGAGAAGAACGAGGAAGGGCTGGTGCGACATTCCCAAGGGGAAGGCAAGAGACAAACAGCAGCGTGGCCGAAGCACCAATCAGATCAACAGGGGTCCATCTGTTCCTGCCTCTCCAGATTCTTCTGGTACAACATGCTTTGGTTGTTAATTTCCTCAAGACGTTTAATTATTCAACAAAGGCGAAACAGGAAACACAGTAAGGGAGAAAGTAGGAAACCCCAGTGCTAAGTTATCATACAAAATCTAACTCAAGATTTACCCATTAGGACGCAGAGACTCTAGGAAGGGTTGGAAAATACCCAGCTGTGTGTATCTACAAGGAAACATTTTATATGAAGACATACTGTGTGACCTCAGTTACGTGTTACATGACGTTTAGGAAGAAGCAAAGCCTTGGAGACGTTAAAGAAAGTCAGGGTTGCTTGAGGCTAAGGGGGTGGAGGGGACGGAGGAATGAGTAGGTAGCGTAGAGGAATGTCACGGCAGTGAAACCATGTGATATTACACATCATTAAATTTCTGGAGAGCCTGGAAGACGTAGGAGCCACCACCAAGAGAGAGTTCTCATATAAACTGTGCACTGGTGATATGTCCCTACAGGTTCATTCATCGCAGCAAGGGTACCAAGGCAGTGTAGTTGTTTAGAGAGAGAGGTGTGGGAAGAGTAGGTAGCATGTGAGGATTCTGTCTGCCAATTATTTTGTGAAACTAAAACTGCTCTAAAAATAGTCTGTATTCAAACAAAACAACAACAACAACAACAACAACAACAAAAACAACAATAAAAATCAAACAACAGAAACCAGGTGCTACGGGCTGCAGGGCATGTCACTCTCTTTCCTGTGGACGCCATACCGGGTACTCAACGCAAAGGAGCGGAGGTCCTGACTGAGGCCGTGCTGGGTGACTCACAGGCAGAAACAGTACAGTGAAAGGCAGGAGAGGGGTTCACTGACCACCCTAGAGCAGCCAGGGGGCAGGGGGTGAAAGGTGGAGCCAGGACCGGTAGATGAACTTCCGGACCGGCCAGTGACGCCTTCCGGCCAGCCCCGCCACCCGACAAGTCTTCAGCTGCTCAGCTCAGCAGGTGAAGCCTCTGCTGGGTGGAGAGACCCATTCTCCTTCCACATGTGAGACTTTTGGTGAACACTGTGGATTTTGCTGACAACAAAAACTGCTCTAGAAAATAAAGACTCTATTATAACCAAAACCAAAACCAAACCAAACAACCCAGCCCTGACCTGATCCAGGGTCTTGGGGCTGGGGATTTAGCTCAGCGGTGTAAGTGCCTGCCTTGCAAGCACGCGATTGTGACTTTGATCCCTGGTACCAATAAAAACAAAACAAAACAAAACAAAACAAAACCAACCCAAAACTGATCCAGGGTCTTGGCTGGTTTCATCTGGGCTCACATTTCACTGACTCTGGGCTCTGCTTCCGTCTCCTGGCTTCATCTTTGGGCAGGTCCCCTTCATGGACCAAGCCCTGGGGATTCCACCTCCCATTCTTGCAGCTGAAAATCCCAGAAAACTATTGTGCTGTTTACGTAAAGTTCCTCAAAAGGTCCTTTTAGCAACCTTCACAAGACATTCTGCCCCCACAGCATCTCGTGGGCATCTCGGCCAGGTTGATGGGGTGCTGCCCGTGGGCAACTCGGCCAGGTTGATGGGGTGCTGCCCGTGGCTGGACGGAGGCCCTGTGCTCTCTCCTGTCTCCACGGAGAGGAGTCACCCCCTCCACTGGCGCTGTAGGGTCTGAGGGCAGGCTGAGCTTAGAAGTAGTTTAAAAGTAGTCAGAGCCATCTGTGAACCCTGCAGCATGTGATGTGCCCGTGTGTGCTTTACCAATGGATGCTCTGTGAGTGTAGGCACCACCCCAGGCTCCAGGCTCAAAATTTTCCTTCCAAGTGCTCAGGGAACAGTTTGCTGAAGGTGAATGGATCACTCAGAGCTGTCTTGTAAATCCTGTGTGAGCTTCAAAAGGGTTAGAGCTACTTATGTGAATCTAGACAGATGCGGGGATGGAGAACTCACCAAGGATTCTGCCCATCTCAGGGGTGGGCTTACAGTTAAATGTATGATCTAATGGACTGGATTGAGGTTTCTAAACTACTTTCAAAATGGGATCTTAAGAAGAAAATTAGGTTACAGCTTAAAGTCTTTTGGCAGGTTCCCTGGCGCAATCACTTTGACTTCTCCGGAACTGGTGTATTTTAATTAGCTCTGTGGTAGGGAGAGACTCGTTTCACCATGGCAAAGAGAAGTGTTCTGGTCAGACGCTGGGAAAATAATTAGAAGGACAATAAATACAAATTTAATTTAAATGAGGCTATTAAGAGTGGAAGTCTGACACTCCACCATTTAGCATTATTAGCTATATGTGTAACAAACCATGGCGCTAAGAACAAAATGGAGACAGACGAGCTTGTGCAGTTTAAAACATCCCATTTACCCTGAGCGCACATCGGAGCTCCCTGCCCTTGCTAATCAGCCTGGTGAGCATAATAGCCACTCCTGGCTGGGGGTGTTTAATTACAGTTTGAATGTGATTCTCAGCATGTCTTAGGAACAAGTGGTACGACTTTCCAGTGGAGAAATGTGTGGGATTAGGCCATCTGCGTTATAGCCCAGTGATTTACACACCAGCCGGGATGATCTCGGGGCATAGGGGCTCAGAGAGCCGTGCGGAGCTCAGATGAATTCAGACAGGCTGTACTTGCTAAGATGTGATGGGGGGGAGAGAAAATTCTCAAGGAGTCAGTCATGGCCGCAGGGGTCCAAAGCTTGCAGAGACCGCTTGACCCTGAGGTCCATGTCTGAGTCGTGCTGTCCATTCCTGAGGAGAAGCCCATTCTCACTGCACTGTTCACAGCAATGCAGTTGTTGGCCAAGGTACTAGGAAGGGGGACCTTGCCATGGGCTTGAGCTTCTCTGAAGGCATGCTTGGCTTTTCAGACATGAACTTGCACCTCTCCATTCCCTGCCTGTTTGGGCTGAGATCCCTGTAGTTTGCAGAGATAAAGGGAAATAAATATATTAAGGTTGTGATGTAGGGAAATGAAACTCCTGACCTACTATGTCTGGTATGAGTTCGTATTCTCCAAAATCGAATAATTGATTTTAGGAACAATGGAGGTTAAGAGCAGAATATATTTACTGAGAGAAAGAAAACTTCTGTCTGAGAGAGACAGAAGGGGTCCCGAGTGAGTTGCCAAGGACTCTGTCTTTTCTAGGAACTTTGACAGAGTAAAACCGTGAGGTGAGATGGTTCCAAGGTGAGGAATACATGGGAACTTACAAGGCAGATGGGCATGAGTGGGACAGAGCTATGGTTTACCAGTAAGATTAATTGCTCAGGTAAAATTGATTAAATTGGGGACAAATGAGGAAGAGGAAGAGAGTCACATAGCAAGCTGGCATGTTTAAAGAGCAGGGACTCTTTCAGTAGGGGGTTGGGATGGACTCCTGGCTTCCTAAGAGTGGTAGAGACCTGCTTAGAATATTAACCCTTAGGATGTGGGTATACTTGTTAGATCTTTTGTCCTTAGGTCTGGCCCACAGCAGGTGGTGTCTGTCTCCTCCACAGCTGCAAGGTATCTGGTCTTTTGCACTGGTTCCTTTGAGGAGCCAGCCCTGTCTCGCTGCCTATAACAATTTCATCTAATGCAGTTGCCTTTAAGTTGGAAGAAGTAAGTTAGCTCCCCTCTCTTTTACTTTTCCCACCCACGTGGGAAAAACAAGGGCAAGGGTTTGGGAGGGCGGAAGACAGCTGGCTACCCAAAGACATGTAACATGTAAGTTATTTTTCTTTGCATTTAGGAAATGTCTCCAAAGATAACTCTGTGTCTCACGTTGGAAAATGAGATGGATATGGCTGCTTAGGAAAAAATTCAAGATCAGAATATTTTGGGCTGTTCTGGGGAGATTCTCTCTGTCTACCTCTCTTTTCTTCTTTCTCTTCCTCTCCTTCTTTTTCTTCTTCTTCATCTTCCTTTCTCTACCTCTCTTCCCTTTTAGTTTGCACCCAGAAAGCATAGGTTAGAGCTAGATGTTAAAAATCATTCTGCACAAAGAATGACAATGCTTTTGAAGCTGCTGAGCACTGATGCATTCATTTCCCCCTACTCTTGGGAGCTAGAGTGTGTCCAAAATTGCTATCAGAAGGGATGAGGGACAAGTTCCACAGCACTGTCAGAATTACTGCTGTTGTAAATTTTGTTCACTGCATGTTAATCGCTCTACTTTGAGGAGGGACATGCACTGACTAGTTGATCCTGCTGAAAGTTTGTCATCTCTAGTTTTCCGTGGTGGGGAAATAAGCCTTGGCATGCAGGCAGCTCAGGCCCGGAGCGGCACTGTCAGTGGAAAGAACATGAATTGTGAGGTCAGAAGTGCTTGGAATCCTGGCTTCACTACTTATTAACCATGATGGCTTGGGGACGTCACTTAACTTTTCTAAGCCTATTTCATCATGTGTCACCTGGGGGCACTTGGAGGATACTCAGAGAAATGAAATTAAAAACCCTGACTTCCAGGACTGTGGTCAGAGCATGAAAGCACACTGGCTGGCAGCCCGTGCCTCACTCGGCTCCTCGGCTCCTTCGGCAGAGGAGGGATCCTGATTTAATCTATGTGCAGGGTCGGCCAGACGCCACCAGTCTCTGCCCCAGCAGAGAAACGCAGTGATGGTGTCTGGAGAACGCAGCTGCTGCAGGGTTTGTGCAAGGTTTTACCAAAAAGATTTGTCCTCTGATGGACATGGTCTCCTGGATGTGCCCACGAGTGGTCTGCAGTCAGCGCTTGCTAACTCCCTGCCCTTAACAGGTGTCCTGTGCCTGCATCTTTGAGTATGGGTGTGTGTGTGTGCATGTGTGTACAGGAATGTGTGTGTGTGTGTGTGTGTGTGTACACGTATATGTGCCTCTTTGATCATGACCACCTGCTGCCATTTCTGGACCTTTGTTCATTATTGTGTTTTTTCCTTTTTGGTGCTGAGGATTGAGCTCAGAGACTCACACGTGCTAAGCAGTCACTGTATCACTAAAACACTGAGTATCAGTAGATAGATTAACACTGGTCTACCAAAGCCCCTGCCCTAAAGCCACTGTTCTTGATGTTTCTCAAATACTGAGATCGCACCTAAAATCCTGGCTGTCTTGCTTACTTTTCTCTCCTTGCTGAGATGGAATACCCAAGGCCAAAGGTAAGGAAGGAAATGTTTGTTCAGCTCACAGCTTGTGGAAGTTTCAGTCCATAATCAGCTGGCTCCAAGGCAGGGTGGCGTGGCACTGGGGCAACAGTTCATGGTAGTGGAAAACACAAAAGCAGCCAGAGCAAAAATGGGGAGGAATAAGCCTTTTTCCCTCCCTTATACTGCACACAGGTTACCTGCCCTAGGGCAGGTGTAGCCCTCACACCACCTCCCTGGCCTCCTCTTGCACAGTGAGGGCCCTGCTGAGTCTCTTAAATTTCTAAACTTCTCAAATTGGCACAATGAATCAGCCATTACCCCGGACCCCCAGAAAAACTCCTGTCACTACTACAACATCATCATTCTTCTGTCCTTTATCTTGTCCTTATCTCTCTGGCCTTATAAATAGGTTAGCTAATCCCAAGATATCAAATGCTCTTTTTGGTGACTTACTGTGATGATTGATTTTTGCTCACATGACAAGACTGTCTCAGGTCAGGTGAAGAGCTCTGACCCAAAGCCACACCAAGAAAGAGGCTGAGGGGACAGCTGGCATTTTTTTTCTTAAATTTGGGGGGTTTAAGAAGTTTTTAAGGGCGGCTTCTTTATGGGTATATGGACATATGGTTCAAGAAGTATTTCTTGGTGGCTTCTTTATGGGATCATGTAGACATCCACTGACAGAGCAGGCTCTCTTCTGGCTTTGAGAAGCTGATCATCTGGAGGGGGAAATGTCTAAATTACCTTGAGACAAGGTAGTGGAGGTATCTATCGGCTGAATCCAGATCCAGACACAGGACTTTACAAAATGACCGAAGAGAGTCTGTGATGAGCCACAGGCCTCCAAGAGGTGGAAGATGATCAGCCCCTAAGGATGGACATGATTAGAAAAGTGGCCAATGTGCAGATAAAGTGGGTGCAGGATCAACCCGAAAGCTCCCTAACAGCAAAGTGTAGAGAAATGTGAACACAAGCGCTCACAGCTGCTGTGCGGGATGTGGCTCTCGGGCTGCAGAGAGCTGTTGAAGCTGGAGATGGATCACATGTGTGGGGTTACAGTAAAGCCAGCCCTGAAAACACAGAGAACCCAAAGCAGGCCAGGTAAACAAGCTGTTCCAGCTCCAAGAAGGTAAGCGGCCCAGGCCAGCTGGGCAAATGAGTTGCTGGGCAGCAGGGTTGAAATTTATGTTCTTCTTGGGCATGTGTGGAGTGTCTAAATAAACGTGCTACAGTTGTGGAGCAGGTCCTTCTTGCCCTCTCTGCATCAGGAGGGTAAGGATTCCACCTGAGTCCTGCTTGTCTCTTCTTCATTTTCTCATTCTCTCATGGTCCTTCACCCCAAAAACCTCAAGAACTGCATGGGTGGTGGCAAAGGTGTTGTGCTGTGGGCGGAATGCTCCCACCTGTGAGTGAGACCCACCGTATCTGCTCAGAAACATGGCAAGAACTGGGCGAAGGACCCACTGGGCATTCTTACCACGCACTGAGTAGGCCGGGCACTGAGAGTGTGGGAGGAGGCCTCAGCTATCACAGCCACCATCGGTACCTTGTTCCTTGTCTCTTCCACTAGAGCACAAGTCCCGGGGAGCAGGACCCATACCCGTGCTCACCCCTGTGTATCGGAGTCCGTGTGGAAGCCTGACATGCAGTCACCACTCCCTGTCCATTGTGTGGTGTGTGTCTGCCCAGTGTGCACACGTGTGGAATGTCAGACCTGTGATTGTGGACTCACCACCTTGCTTTGCTGGCCTGGACTTACTGTGGCCATTCTAACTTCAAATATTCCACTTAAATTTCTAAACTTCTAAAAGAAATTTAAGTGGCAAATGCACTTCCGTAAGGTGGGCACCTACTTGACCACGTGCTCTGATTCTGTATTCAAAATGCACAGCCCCAGACTGCGAGGTGGGGCAGCTGATCAGCCTAGATCGGAGGACTCAGCAGAGTTTTCCACACAACCACCAAGACCTCAGCCTGCGAATGTTCGGAGCTGAGGTGGAAATCAGCTCTTGTTTGAATCCTGGGTCTGAAGGTCTGAGAGCCCCCCACCCGGCAGCCTGTGTTTGTCCCTCATGTGCCCTGCCCCTGCCTCATGGTATGCAGGGCTGGAAGCGGGGGTCAGCCATAGCAGCAGAGAGTGGTGTCCCTAGGGGAGCTCCGACGTCCCCCCAGGGCTCTTCACTGGCACAGTGTCAGTACTGTCACCAGGTCAGCTGCAGAACAACAGCAGAAGGACAGCAGTTTCTGTTTTGGGGCCCATTGGTCATCTTCACCCTCCAGCTCTGACTCCCATGTCTCCCTGGAGTCCTTGTCCTTTGGCAAGAAACTATGAGTGAGTTCTAGAGCCACCATTGCCTGATCCCTGGATACATTCTGCATGCTGCATGGACTCATTCTGCTCTCTCCTGGCCCCCAGAAAAACATCTACTGAAGCAGCAAAAGCGAGGACCACTCCCTTTTCCCAGCAGGCTCTCTTCTCTCTAAGTGAGTAAGTCTTAAGGCACATGTGAGAATCAAGTGAGTTTTCAGTCCTTGTTCTCCATCACTTCCTACAGCATTTGTCCTGGCAATTACTCAGTCAGAACACATCAACCTTTCCTAGCCAGACTCCTGCAGGTGGTGACACGGGTACAATCTCACGCACAGTATTTCTGGAGTGACTAAATGGATACCACCAGCCAAAAGGACAGTTAGAGAGATTCACCCACATAGACAGCTGTGTACTTAGATCTGATACAATTTAGAATAATTATGCTAGACCAACAGTGCTAACCAGGGGATTTTGGACCCTGAGGAGTTTGGACCCTGGGATATTGCTGGAGCTTAGCAAGTACGAGCCAGGAAAGCTGCTAAACTTCCTGCACGCACAGGGGGTCTCTCTTACCAAATTAATAGCTGATCTAGAGTATCAGTGCTCGGCTTGAGAAGTCTGCCCAGTAAGAGAGTTGGAGGCTTTTGTGACCAACACAATGAGCCAAGTAACAGAGATGACTGAATTAGTGGATTTTCATTAGTCGGAGACCGAGCATTTCATTTCTTCTGAAGAATAGCTCCCACTTAGGAATATTTACGCACTTTAAGTTTACAAGAGCCACAAAATCCCTCCCATTGAATTTCTGCCCAGAAAAAACTGGTAGAGGCCTCAGGTTAATTGAACATTATATGGATTCTGATTTGATTTCGACCCAGATGGTGTTCAGCATGCCATTTCACTTGTGAGCTAAGTGTAACTCCCTCCTGAAATGCGCAAGCTGTTCAGGCCTGGAGTCAGTCCGGGGGCTGTGTTTGCATACCCCAGTGTCTTTGCACTTGGAGAAAACTGAGGATATATACTCTGAACTACAGGGGTTTTTCTTGGGGTAAGGGATATTTTAATCTATAAACTACATGAATGAACTGTTTTCAAGCTCTTCATAGTCATTACTTGCAAAATATGTATTATTCCTCTAAATCTTCAAATCTACCCTTTTATATATTTTACAGAAGTAGAACTTTAGCCAAACTAATAGCTTCCACTAACTTGGACTATCTGCTCTTTAAAATGAGTTCTGTCCAGAAGATTTTACTGCTTATGCCTGGCATCACTTTCTAAAGTCAGCAGCAGAAGCACAGCTGTTGCTAGTCTTAGAGCTTGAAAGCAGTAGCGCCCTGCAGGGCCTGCATTTGTCATTTCACAGGTGACTTTGCTGAGTCAGCCTCGCTGGTGGGAAGCTCTGTGGCCGCTGGATACCCGTACTCAGATGGGATGTTTTCATTCTTTAAAATTGAGTTTTCCACTTGCTAGTGTACAAAAATCTAATGTGTTGCTTTTAACCTTGCACCTAGAACCCTTGCAACATTAATTCTTTAAAACTCAGTAACTTTCTGTAGAGTTCATGAGATTTTTCTGCCATCCGAACACAGGGACAGTGCGTTCCTTCTGATCTCCAGACCTTTTCTCCTTGAATCTTTTGTGGTATCTCCGCTTTCCAGGGCCGTGCTGAGTGAAGGCGGCAGGAGCAGAGCTCCTTTCCTTGCTCTGCACCTTAGAGGAAGCCGCTCAGTCTTCAGCCTTAGGTGTGGAGTTTACAAAGATTTCTCATAACCAGTTACCCGTTCCTGTTTTGGAAGGTTCTGTTATTCCTCTTTGCATAAATATTTTGATTGTTTGTTTGCTTGCTTTTTTTTCCCCAATGGCATTAAGAGCATTTGTGGGAAACATAGAGCAAGACCACCGTGGAATTCCAGGCGGACGTGCAAACCTGCCAACTTCCTCAGAACCAACTCTGGCACAGGAAATGGCCCACCCTTGGTTGGTGCAGCAGATGACTCATGCACAGTGACTGAAGGTCCTGCTCTCTCTCCAAGAGGGTATGAGTACTGCCAGGTGGAAGCAGTAAATTAATAGCACCAGCTGCAGAAGCGATAGAAAACCAAATGAGTGAGGGCTGACCTCGCAGGAGGGTTAGTGTCTACATATTGTGATTTTATGTCCACATCAGAGTGTTTCTTTGGAGCTTAGATGTAGCCACATAAAGCCAGCGTGGCATCTCTGGGAAGTGGGTTGGACTAGGCTGCCCTCCTGGATTTCAAGCTGGCCTTGACCTTCTTGCTTCTCCTACTGAGGGCAGAGGAGAGTGCTGCAGTGCATCTGCCCTCAGAGGACAGCTGCACCAGGGCTCATATTTATGACCTTGTACCAGCAAATCGCCACACAGAGTGATGAGCCATCATGGTAAAAGGAAGCTGATAAGATTTTATAAAAGGAAGGGCTCCAGAGGGAGCTCATCTTTCTTAGTTTCCCAAATGAGAAGGGCAGGAATGTCCACTTAAGCAAAGACAGTGATTTGCTGTTACTCCTGGTGAGTTGGTGTTGTTTTTATCCTGTGTTGAAGCTACTGAGAGCAGGCATTTTGCCAAATGCACACAAGACTCTCGAGGTGCTCAGGAAGCTAAAATTTACCCAGAGAGCCAATCGTGTGATAGAGAAAAATGGACAGGGGTGGGTGGAGAAGTTAGGGGAACAGAAGCTGCCGAGCTTTGCAATTTCATCCCAAGTGAATACAGGGGTGCCAGCTCTACATCAAACTACGCTTCCCTGTAGAGATGGAAGCCCTAGTGGCCGAAGTCACCATCATTCAAAATAAGCTCATAGTTGGTCACTTTTGTAAAACATTTCCCTGTATAAAAATCTTGCTTCCATGGGCCCCACCAAACACTGGTGACAACATGGGCAAAGTGAAGTAAATCAGGTACAGAGGACAAACTCTATAGGATCCCACATCTACTCACTTCTGGGAGCACTCGGGAGAGTCCAATAGCTAGCAGAACATGACACTGAGGGGCTGCAGGGAGGGGATGAAGATGCTGGTACAAAGTTTCAGTGGGCGGAAGGAAGGCTCCAGACGTTCGTGGCACACACGGTGTCTATGGTCAGTGGTGCTGTGCTGTGCACAGCTGTGTGCACCGTGACATTCTGATCAGCAATGGGCTGAGTGTACAGCTCCATTCCTATCGGATGTACCCCTGCAACTGCATTCCTCTTGGCTTCTGTTTGGGAAGTACGCTCTACTGGGTCCACACAGTGACGAAATTGTACGATGGCACATTTCTCAAAACATCTTTCTCCGTAAGGGACACAGAGGGCCTGTCTCATATTGTGTGCTTGTTAAAATAAACCCGTGGACATGTAATCCAGTGAAGTAGGAAGAAGCTTTTGGAAAGATGCTTATGTCACCGACTATAGCGATGGTGTCACAGATGTATGCAGTAATTATCTCCCAGCTCATCCAGCCATGTGCATTTGATCTCGGGACTTTTCATGTATCTGTCCGATGTCAGTAGAGGCATCTCAAAGCTGGAGTAAAACTAGCTCAATACAACTAAAAACCAGATTGCCAACCTTTATAAGAAACCTCCACTAAAGGTCAATGTCACCTTGACCAATGGAGAGAAATAGCCTGCTCTGGGTCACCCCCAGGCTGCGGTGTGCTGTGGTCCCTTTGGGTAATGGCTTGGGGTGGCTTCAGTGAACACTTTATGCTGGTTTTTCATGAGAATTGGGTGAAGACAGTGGACTAGATTGACTAAGTGCTTTGATTACAGAGGTGTCGCCATCTTCTGGGTCGCTGTGGAGATCTGGGGACTGGAATTAGCTTGCAGCTCCCCGCTCCCCATGTGCACTTAGGACTTTCGGCATCGCTCTGCTGGGAGCAGCAGCTGCCTGGAGAATCTCTCTTCCCAGCGTGCAGACATTTGGACGGAGCCCTCACACGTCCTGCTCCCGCCACCCTGTGTCGGCGCTCCTGTCAACTCTGTGTGGCCAGCACTGCGGCCCGTGCTTTCGGTTACTCTGCTAAGGTCAGATTGTCTTTCTAACAGAAATTAAGGGCACAGACAGTGAGCTCAGAGTGTGGGCGCCAGCTCTACCATTGTCCAATTCAAAAACAACATGCAGAATACTGTACATCACATGACAGCATTTGTGTAAAAAAAGGGTTGTATTAGTGTCATTTTGTGTGTTATCTCTGACTAAAATATGTATTATACTTTCTTTGCATTTGTGTTTGTTTGATTTTTGGTACCCGGGATCGAACTCATGATCTCCACGACCTCACGCTTGCCAAGCAGGTGCTTAAGCCACTGAGCTAAATCCCCAGCCCTTGCATTTTGGATTTTTGAGGAAAGGTCTTGCTTTGTAGCTCAGACTGGGCTTGAATTTACCATATTCCCACCTCAGCCTTCCAGGCTCTTGGATTACAGGCATGAACCACCACACCACCATGGCCAGCTGTGTTCTACTTCTTGAACGATTATTTTCTTTGTTTTCTTTTCTTTTCTTTTTTTTTTTTTTTTTGGTACTGGGAATTGAACTCATGACCTTGTGCTTGCCAGGCAGGCACTGTGCCGCTGAGCTAAATCCCTGGCTCCCATGTTCTACTTCTTAGTCTATGTTGAGGGAACATAGATATTTACTTGATTATCATTCTTTCTAAATTATGTAAAATTACTTTATACTGAGCATGTTTAGTAACATTTGAATATATTTATTATATATACATGTAGCATCTGAACAAGTTCAAGATTAAAAAAATCTTCAGATAACATTTTAATAGAATAAACTATTAAAAAAAGAAGAAGGTAAATGTGTGAGATCTTTTTCCCCCAGATTACACCATGGAAGAAGTGCAAGTTGGACCTGCAACTGTAGCTCAGAATCAGCGCTATTTCCGGTCTTCTTCTTGCCTCTCTAAGAATCCCATGTTCCTCAGGGTGCCTCTGGTTTCCCCTTGGGACTCTGTCCTTGCCATGGGCCTGGGAATGGGTGCGTTCACGGGTGCTGGGGCCCAGCCAGTGCGTGACCTTGGGTCTGATAGTGCTCATGGTCAAAGACGATTGTTAGGTTTCCTCTCCAGCTTTTATTTTCAATTCAGTGAAGGAAGAAAGCCTGCAAGACAGACAGTAGGAGCCGATGCCTTTGCACCTCAGGCACTGAGAGCATCCCTGGGTGCAGTGAGCGAGGCTCACCCCCACAGCCCCTCCCCGAAGTCCCGCGGGAGGGCAGGAGGATGGGAAGGTGCACCACAGACACTCGGTGTGGCCGTGCGCTTCGTTACCTGTGATTCCCGTGTGCAGCGTGGAGCTGTAGACACACCCAAACAAACGTCTGTGAGGAAACAGCCGCTTCTCCTGGACACCCAGCAGGCACAGGGCCAGTGAGAGTGAGGTAACCTCGGCAATCCTGCCCCTAAGCATTTCCTGTGCTTGAGGCCAAAGGAGGCAGGGCGGGAG
This sequence comes from Hydrochoerus hydrochaeris, assembly GCA_004027455.1. Lineage (NCBI taxonomy): Eukaryota > Metazoa > Chordata > Mammalia > Rodentia > Hydrochaeridae > Hydrochoerus > Hydrochoerus hydrochaeris. Next base: position 51,904 of record PVLA01009373.1, on the reverse strand, counting down.
CAGACGCTCCTGTCTGGGGCTGCTGAGACCCAGACAGAGGCGTCTGGTCCGGCTGCCACACAGGCTGCTGGCTGCCTCTGGGCAGGGGTTGCGGGACAGTAGCAGCAGAAGCTGGTGTGCGGTGCGTCACTGAGGAAAGCTGTACTGGATTTGGGGAAACCTAATCACAAATCGCTACTTTGCCCCTTCCAGGCTGTGACCACTGGTGAAGTCTGTTTATCTCCTGAGCCTCAGTTTCCACACAAGGAGCCTGAGCAGGCTTGCCTCTGAGAGGGTGCATCAGTGAGCCTGCTGTGCATCAAACACGGCGCTTGGGAGAAGCAAACTTGTCCCTGAATTATACACCTGCCTCACCCAGGTGACACGTGCAACTTCAGGCCCTCTAGAGGTGTTTTATTTGATTCATTCAACATATCTGCATCTTGTAAATTTATTGCCAAGATTACAGTTTAATAATTTTAGTTGAAATCAAGATTTCTGACTGGAGATATTTGAAAATCTGGAAACTCAGGTTGAGCCCTGCTGCAGCTGTTTGGAGCCAAGAAGGTGCTGCTCTCTTACATTAGGATTAGATTAGATTAGGAGAGATTAGATTGCTCTCTGGTCACAATCATAGTGATGCCCACAAGGATGTTGGCTGGGTCCTTACCGTGGACCAAAACCACCTTGTGAGGCAGGGTCTGGACACTCACTTTCTACAGGAAGACACTGAGGCATGGAGCGGTTAATGACTTGCCCAAGGTTAGACACTGTTGTAGTTTAGACCCGATTTAGTCCTCCAACCATGTCTTATGTCTGCAAAGTGACTGGATTGTGGAGTGCAACGCTCATCTCTAGATACACTCTTGGATGAATTCGCACCTGGTTTGAGGTGGGTCACTGGTGGGGAGGCATGACCTTGTCCCAGGCTTTTTCCTTTTCTTTCTGCCTCCTGGATCCATCCAGTGAATATCTTTCTTCCATAATGACGATCTGCCATGGGGTTTCTGCCTTGGAGTCAGCTGATTATGGACTAAACTCACCTAAACTGTGAGCCACAACAAACCTCTCCTCCTTTAAGTTGCATGTATCAGATATTTTGTCCCCATGATAGAAAAGTGATTAATTCAGACAGAATGTGATGGACATGGAAGTCAAGCTCAGTCTCTGATTCCTGTCTTTTCTCCAACTCCTCTGTAGATGTCCCCCAACCAAACTGATTGACTTATGAACCTGCCTGGTTGTTCGCTTTAGAACCTTTGACCTGTTGGAATCAAGTGTGCTTCCTTCAATCACAGATGTGTTTGATTTTGGTGGTGACCTTGGAGATCAACCAGTCAAGGTCAGCCTTGCAGGGATGGTTGTTTCTGGAGCATTCTTCCTCCTTGGCCATCTATCCTGCTTACTCTGGCTCAGGGAGAAATTTCTATAATCTCTATTAAAGCAGAGGATGAACTGACATGAGTGCCACAGTACCTGGATGCCAGCTCTTTCCTGGAACCTGTTTGTCCTAAAGGAGTGAAGTTTTCCCAGAAGTCCTTACTAGTGTTAATGATATGACCATTGGTTAGCACCATCTCCAGCCGATCACACAGCCCCCTTCTTAGTGGTGGACTAAAACCCTCATTGTCATTGATTAACAATTAGAGTCATTTCCTTGGAAGCCGCTTCATTTCCACCAGGGGCTCATTGTCATTTCACTGCCAATCGATTCAGCCTTCTGCTCCCAAACTACGGCAGCAGTTCCAACCTGAGCTTCAGCTCAAAGGCGTCACTTGTGTGAACAAACCCTGAAAACAGTGACATCCCAGCCAATGAGCCCTAACGAGCAGCAGAGCAGAGTTTGCTTTGGAGCGGGCTTGGCGTGTTACCGGGTGACTTAGTGGTGAACCCTAAGTCCAGCCCTCAGAGGGTTTCCCAGGAGGGTCCCCGGTCCCTTCCCTGGGTCTGCAGTGTTCCCCTCTCATCCCCGCTCAGTCAGCAGCACCCCCCCACATTGCTGGGCCCCTGCCCGGGAGGGGCTCTGCTGCTGTTCTTCCCTCTGCTGCCACGTCTGTCGCATCCGCACGTTTCAGGGCTCCCACCCGAACAATACAGGGGGGACGCACCCATTTTCCCCATCACTGCCTCCACCCTGGCATGAGCTGCCCCCTTCCCCCCGGGGACCACCCCAACACCTTGCTGGCTTCCAGCTTCCCACTGGCCCCGTCTCCCAGCCGTGATGCTAAGTCGGGTGGTTTAAGTTCTCTGCCTCAGAGTTTCCTTTGACTTCCCTCAACAATTAGATGTGAAGTCAAATTTATCATCATCGACCTCAGATTTCTGCTTGACTCAACTTCCTCTTTTCTCTTCCCTCATTTCTCACTGTGACTTTTTCCTTTCATGGCACTCTAGACCTCTTTCCAGGGGCAACCTCATTTGATCCTGGCCCCAGGGCCTTTGTACTTGCTATTCCCTTTACCATCAAAACTATTTGTGGCGTCCTGGCTTCACCTGGCTTTGCAACCATGTTTCTGTTAGTTCATATGATCCTCTAGTTTCATCAGCTCTCCTATCCTTTAGTTATTCTCTAAGATGGGGTGTGTGTGTGTTGTGTGTGTGTGTGTGGCACTGGGGATTGAACTCTGAACTTTGCTTATTCTAGGTGAGTGATCTATTGTTGAACGACACTCCATCTCTCTCTGATACAAGACTCCTTTCTCCCTTTATTGTATTCAACAGTCTCCAAAATGATCTTACGTATTTATTTGCTTACTCGTGTCTTCCTGCACTAGGCCCCTGTATCCATGATGTTGTAGAACTTACAAGAATTTAAAATCATCTGTTCACAGAATCTGAACAAATACTTGGCATATAGAGGTTGTTGTATCTGTTGGAAATCAGTTATACAGAGAGAGGCAGGAGGACACTTGTGGCCAGTTTGAGAGCACCTCGTGTCCTTTTCTGATCCTTGACACTCCTCAGCTGAGTAGGTGTGTGACTTTCTGGGATACTAGGGGAGGAGGGTGAGGCTGACTTGGTCTTGGGAAATGCCTTTTCTTCAAAGAGGAGGGATGAGGCCGTTGACTCAACTCAGCCTCGCCTCTGAGATCCGTCTAACCATCTGGAGGGACTGCAGGTCTTAGGGATTGTGTGTAGTGCATCTCCTACATGGCACAGCCTCTGGTGGACATTCAGGGGGAAAGCTGGAATGTCCATGGTCCCACTTGTCACAATCTCCAGTACTGTCATGGGGCGGGCAGCTCAAAAGGGACAATTGTAACCCAGCATTAGAAATGCTGGTAGGTCAGGAAGCACCGTGCTCTGAGGGGAACCAGGAGAGGGAGTGGTTGTACCTCTGAAAAGAGAAATCACAAAGGCGTCATCGAAGAGGAGCATTGGGGTTGGGTGTTGTAGAATAAGTAACAATTTATGGGACAAAGAAGCTGAGGTATATTGTTTAAGACACAGGTTAGTATCACAGCAATAAATCTGGGTGTGCAGTTTGAATGCTGCCTTGCTAACTGCTTAATTTCCAGGTGCATGTGTGAGTGGGGATGGGGGTCTATTGCAGACAAAGGAGAAAGAGAGAGATGGTGTCCCGGATTTGGCTCCATCCCTGAATTTCAAAGCAGACGTGATCTATTGAAGATGGTCCTGTTGCTGGTCTGATCTCTTGTCTGCATTCTTGGTTTCTTGGATTTCTTTTCTTAGTTTTCTCTCTTTTTCTTCTGTGTTTTTTGGCCTCTTTCTTTGTTCCTCTGTCATCTATTTTCCCTTCCTCTTTGGCACGTGTGTGTTAGAAAGCTAGGTTTGGGTCAGGGAGCTATGTTCAGCCCTTGTCTAGGCTCCTAGCAGTGTTGAGGACCACTGGAGCTTGTGCCAGGTAGAACTGGGTCCTGATGCTGGCTCTCCTGTCATTATCTGTGTGACCCAGGAAGGCTCAGAATCTGTGGCTTCTCTGCAAATTACACTCCTACCTCATAAGGTGGTGAGATGGTTTATAATGAACTAAAACAGAATAACTGATGTTAGATTTTTGGTGGTGAGACTGATGATGGTAAAGATATTGATATGGACAAGGTGAGGTACAGTCATGCCAGTGATGATTATGGTGATGGCATTAAGCAGGGTTTTACAAGAGAAGCAGACACTAGATACACAAATGTATAAGAAATTACCAGATGGGCTCATGATGGTCAGCCACAGAGTTGGTGGGATGAGGGAGGGGCAGAGGGCGTCTGCGTGCTGAAGGCTGAAGGGTCCAGCCCGGGGCTGGAGCTCACTGCGGTGCTCTGTGCAAGTCCGTGCCAGGAGGCCGATGGGTCTGTGACAACAGGCTGAAGAGTCTATGCTGGAAGCTGAAGGATCCAAGGCAGAAGATGCAGAAAATGGCCCAGAAGCCAGGAGATGATGTCCAAACCGAAGGCCAAGACTGGACTCCTCCAAAGAACAGAACCCCATCCATCTTTCCTCCTTTCCTTTTATGCCACCCAGGCAATGAGCCCCCCTAGGATGGGTCTTCTGCACCCTAGGCTGTAGAATTGCTAAACTGATTTAGTTAAGCTTCTAAATTTCTCACATTGACACAATCAGTCCTCACACCAGTGATGTTGGTCGCAATGATGTTGATGAGGATGTTGGTGGTGACGGTGGTGGTGTGCTTTAGTGATGACATGCATGATGATAATGGTGGTCATGATGCTGGTGGATGGTGGTCGTGTTGTTGATGGCCATGATGCTGAAGTGAGGGTGGTGAGAGTGATGATGAGATGGTGATGGTGGCATTACTGACAATGGTGTGTTAGGGACAACACTAATGATGGCATTGGCAAAGACTATCTCCATGTTACTGATGGTGGCAATTAAGAGCATTGTTATGGTTTGTGCCTAAATGTCCCCCCAAAGCCTCGTGCAGTCATAGGATTTATTGCAGGTGGCTGAATCTAGAGTGTGTGATTGATTTGTGGTGCCATGCTGGGATTGAGGGTGCTGGGAATTAAGGGTGGTCGATTACTGGATCGGTCCACTGATTGGATTGGTACCAACCTAACCCCCATGGACTGGATACAATATAAGAGACAGAACTCTCTCTCTCTCTCTCTCTCTCTCTGCTTTTTCTGTCTTCTGCTGACGGGAACTGTTGCCCCTCTGCCAATTTACCTGCCTTGGAGCCAGTTGAATATGGACTGAAACTTCCAAAAACTATAAGCTAAATAAACTTTTCCTTGCTTCACTTTGGGCATCAGGTATTTTGTCTCCGCAACAAGAGAAAAGTAGCTAAGACACCTTGCCCACTGATGCCATTAAAGGTCAGCTCCTTGGTTCTTTTTTTCCAGTCCACAAGGGTAGAAGATTCTGAAGATTTCTTGGTGTTTCTTAGGATGACCTAGCAGTCTTTAGCAGTTGATCATTTTTACGGTCTTCCCAAAGCCAGCCTTAGCTGTCCATGTCTATTCCAAGCACTGTCTTTACCCTCAACATTAGAGTCATCAGTATGATTGTGTAGAAAATTACATTCTTACACATGAGAAGCTTTCCAGAGTGCAGTGAGCATGGGTCCCTCTCCCTCATCTATAGGTATGTGTCCCGGTGACCCGGGGATTTCCCTTGTCTACACACAAGAAGTAATGATGAGACCAAAGCTCTGTGGACAGATAAGCTCCTACTCTTCAGGGCTTTGTTAATTACAACCAGAAGAACATAAGAAGGAGATGTGCAAGAGCGATTTTCATAGGATTGCAGGGAACTGGCCACAGAGGGTGAGATAGAGTCCTGTCCAACCACCGCCCTCTATTTTCACAGGGTGCTGTAGCATTCCCAGGTTTGCTATTGTTAATGGCACCACCGACAGTCACTTCCGATGTCCTCACAACTGGCACAGACAGAAAGTAGCTTGACTCTGGGTGTCAGCGAAACCTGACCCTTTCCCTAGAGGTGATGATGGTTTGGCTTCTGTCTGTAGATACAGGTCACGTGCTTCCTGCTGGGAAGATCAAGTCCTTACTCTAAAGTGTCAGGCGAAGGCTGGGGCATGTTCCCTGTCCCGTAAGAGGCTAAGTGCAATCACGTCACTGAAGTTGCTTGCCCGAGTCCCTCTTTCAAGTGGAATTTACAAGTCTCTGTGTTCGTGTGCTTTGCACTTGGTAGAAGCCCCCAAAAGGGCTGTTGACCCCATAGCTAAAGTTCTAAATTTCCTGGGTGAGGCAGCACACCTGACATCCTGTGCCTCTGGGAAGTAACACTGGAGCAGAGAAACGAGGAGGTCATCACAACCACAGCACCAATGCCGCGTCCCTCCCAGCGATTTCAGAAAGGAGAGACAAGTGGTCCCCTGTAGGGGACAGAATCATTTCTCACAGGCTGCCACTAAAGGGGGCGTTTCTCTCACGAAGGTAGAAAAGCATCCTTTCCCAGAGTGGAGTCTTTGAGAACAACAGCAAGCCCTTAGGTTGTGAAGGATTGGGAGGTTGCTACACACCTATTCCATTTGCAAAAGAAAAGGGTCACCCACTTGGATAATCTGTAATTCTGCATTAGGAGAGTCTTTGGAGAGGACAGGAAATCAGAGTACCACCCACGACCAAGCAAAGACAGACGGCTTTTCTCACTAGGGAGGAATTTGTTACAGGATGAGAAAAAAATTTATTTTAAAACCATAATAAGAGACATAATATTTTTTTTCTGTGGTTTTCAAGGGGACCCATGCAAGGGGTGGCTGCTCACCCCCACTGCTGTTTCATGTAGTCTTGGGGTGTAAACCCACTGCCACAAAACTGGGCCGTCCAGAGCATTGTCACTAGCCACACACGAGCTTTGGGTATAAAAGTTTCCACTTCAGCTCCTCGGTTGCACCAGTCCAGGTCTCACCAGCTGTGGGGGCAGCGGAGATTGGCGCAGGTGACAGAAAGTTTGCGTCACAGAAGAAAGCTCTACTTGAAGGTGCTGTTTTAAAGACAGAGGTGAATAAATAGATGGGGCTGGATTTGACATGACACAAGAAAACCAAAACAGTGCCTCAGCAAGAATTTCCACTAATACACACTCAGGCCCTGAAATACGTGTAACAGTTGAAAAAGCACATCGAGATGGCTTTGGATTATAATAATTAAAGCACCCAATTATGCATTCAGCTGGCCTAATAAATAAACATCGCTATGCATTTCTCTCTGAGAATTAATATGGCGAATATTTTGTCAAATAGGAAAAACACTTGTCATAATTAGCCTCATAATTTTTATTTTGTAAATGAGGTCTTGGAGGAATTTTCCTAGATTCTCTGAGGTTGCTGTAGTCATCACATGTTCCCTTTTGGTGAATCCACGTGGAAAATAGATACCTAATTCATAGCATAGAAATAGTAATTTTTATATAATTTTTTATATATATATATATACACAATTGTATGTGTAATTGTATGCATATATGTAATTATATATATATGTGTATATATACATATATGTATATACACATACACAAATGTAATTTTTCACAAGTCATTTTGCTTGCTATTTTATTATCCAAAAGTAATTACATTGACTTGGATGGGTGGAAAGGATCGGAGTTCCCTGAATTTTTCCTAAAGGAAACTATTGTTTTAATAACTGTAGGAAATTTCATGCAATTGTCTTCTCTAGACCTGCTTTTCAGAGGTGGGCCTTAGGCACCAGGCATTGGGTCGCGAGTCCAGGACTGAAGAAGGGGACGCGGCATGTCTGTCTGTCTGTCCCCACGCCACATGTGCAAGGTACTGTATCAGACCGGGGCCTGAGTGTTGAGCGCTCACCGCACTGTCTCTGTCTGATTTTGGCTCAGGCCCGAGAGTCACTGCACACGCCGATGTATACAATCTTTTCAGACCTGCACTGAGCCTGGAAGGAGCTCGCAGAATGACCAAGTGCAGGTGGCGCTGAGGGCTGTGTGGGGCGTGCAGACTCCAGCCCGGAGCCGCCGTGGGGCCGGGCCATAGACTCCACTGGCTTCCACCGTCTGAGCGGACAGGTCCCTGCTCCCAGGAGGCTTTTATTTCAGGCTGAGAGTTCACAGCTTCCTGCTCCTTGAGTGCCATCTTGGTAAGCTGAAGTTTTAATGAAAAGCTGCCACTGGCTCACTGGTCCTGTGGCCAGCTGCTGCTCTATTGAATTTCAGTCTGGTCCACGTTTGATAAGATGTGTCACACAGCAAGGGCAGTGCGAGTGACAGCAGCAGAAGTGGCCCAAGGGCCGAGAGTCAGGTATGGAGAGGGACCTGGAAATGCCACTGGGGTCACTGTCCCTGCCTCTGGGCAGCAGGGCCGGGCCAAGCCGGAGGAGCACGGATGTCACACTAACGTGTAAGCTTGCGCGTCTGCCTGCAGCCTCCTCTGCTCCCAGCGGGTCTCTGTCTTTCCACCTCAGAACACCGCCTCTGTCGGTTTCTCCCTGCCTCACCCTGCCGCTCTCTCCCTGCCTCTCTCTTTTTATTCTTCTCTTTCTTTTCCACTTTCTCTTCTTTTCCCCTTCTTCCTCCTCTTCCTCCTTCCGCCCTCCCTCTCCTCCCTCCCTGTCCTGTTTCTTCCTCACTCCTTCCCTCCCTCCCTCTCCCTCTCAGCCTTTAGCCGTCTGCCTATCTGCCTTAGCGTGGTCCTTGTCTATTTCTGCCTGTTTTCCTGTTTAATCTTGTCTCCTTTCTTCTCCGTCTTTCCTCTCACTTCATGTCTCTGTTTGCCTTTCTACGTCCATCTTTCTGCGACTCTTAGCCTCCCGCCCTTTGTCTCCGCTCAGGGTGACACAGGGTGTCTCTCTTCCCCTCCTGTGCATTCTCTGTCTCCTGCTCCACTCTCCCTGCTGCTTTGCTCTCCAGTTCAGCGTCTGTGTCCGAACTCCGTCTTGCTCTTTCTCTCTGTAGTCCGGCTCCCTGCTGGATGCTTTCGTCTCCAGTCTCTCCCATCAGGGACTCTTACCGGCCCCTCTCCCTCTTTGCCTAGGCTGAGGTGTCTGTCCCACCTCTCGCAGAGTGGGAGGAACCCGTCTCTGGGACCGTGTCCTCAACTCGGCTTCCACGGCTGGAGTCCACTCTGCCTCCTACCAGACACGGTCTCCATCGAAGGTCGAGGCTGGGCTCTGAGTGACTCCTCCAGCTTCTTAGTTTCCTCTACCTTACAGAGAGGTGTTTCTGTTCAGACACTGACATGACAAGCGCCCTCCCCTCCCGGTCACCTCTGCTGTCCATGCCTGCGGCAACCCCTCCTGCCGTCCTCCTGGACCAGCTTTCACCTGGCAGTCAGGGCGTGGGCTGTGAGTGCGTGCTGCAGGATGGGGCGTCTGTGGGGGTGGCCACAGATGCCCGTGTCTGGCCACGTGACTTCCTGACTCAGCATCCTCTTCTGAGAAACGGGTTTAGTAACTGTGCTTTCTTTGGGTCTCCACTTGGACCACTCTGGTCTTGCTCTGCACCTACTTAGCCCATTTGCGTGGCCCCACCCTACTCAGGTATAATAGGGGGTTTCTATCCTTGGTCATCAATCTCTATATTTATGTGTGTGTGTATGTGTGCACATGTATATATAATGTAATATAACACATGCGTGTTATATAATGTGTATCATATGCATCATTTAATGTACTGTAGATGTACTACGTGTTGTATAATACACACCTAACACTGATTACAGTGTGTGTGATATAGCAGTGGTGTGAACCGATGACATGTGTTATCTGCTTTTCTTTTTAAGATAAAAGATGTTGAGGTAGGGCTGCTGTTTCTAACCCACAGCCTCGGTATTCACGTTTGATCGCTGCGCTGGAGCTTTGCGGTACATTGTGGGTTTTGGGTTGCAGCTGGGCTCATCTCTAAAAGGCTGGCGGTGAGTGGCACATGGTACACGTGTATTATCGACACACATGTACTGTGTAATGTCGTGCATGCGTGTGTGCATGTGTGTGTGTGTATGTATCCGTATTTGCTGGCAGCTGCTGGGCTGTGTATCATCTCCACCTCTGTGGATGGGAAGCTGGTACCAATGGTCGTTGGCCAACTGTCACCAGGACAGGGGTGGCACCCCTTGGACTTGAGCCGATCCTCGGGCTCAGCTCACAGCCTGTCACCCCACACCTTGTCAGCGGTGGTGCCACCATCTGTATCTGTGGCTGGAAAACTGAGGCACCTTTGTGGGTGACGGTGACATCTGTGTTTGGGGTTACTGTGAACGACATGATGCTTTTGGAGCAGCAAGTCTCTCAGTGAGCTCTGACTGCTGAAGACAGCGATTTACTTCTCATTCGAATCCTTTGGTTACAACTTGGCTTGTTACATACAGGAGAAACTCTCTGGGGCCAGCTGGAGATTTACTATGACAACCGTGTAACTCAGGGGGCCCAGGGCCAGGAACTAGCTGCTCCTCAGAACAAGCTCGAGGAAGCTCTGTCGAAGTCCAGGGTGTTTCTTCCATCCTTCCTTTCTGCTCCTGTCTGCTCTTTATCCCTCCCTGCCTCTCAACTTCCCTGCTCGTGTGGAACAAATGGTCACCACCTGTTCCTGAGTTGATATCACTGCCTGTCAAGAAGGGAGATGGACCTAAGGTGGACTCCATTCTTCTCCTTCCAAATTCCCCTGGCCCAAGGGGCTACTTTGCAGCAGCTGCCCCTCTGTGGACTCAGCAATGGCTGCCAGGTGGGCAGGGTCATGACGGACACTGCAACTGCCAGGCCACTTGCTGAGGGTTCCCTGGTTAGTGCACGGTGGTTACTTCCTGCGTCCTAAGCTGGCAGAGTCTGTCTTTGAGAAAGGCTGAATTCTTCACCCTCATTCACTTCCATGGCCGCGAGAGGCTGGACCTTGGGTTCACAAGTGTGAAGGGGACTTCCACACTGGTAAACGTTCAGCAGGTTCTGCGTGGTGCTGCAGCCACACTGCCGGACAGCACCCTGGGAATTCGGATTCTGAAAATTCCCTTTGGTTTTACTGCATGCCTTGCATTGCTTCCTACCCACCCTCTATTTTCAAAGTCGAACTCACTGCTGGCACTGAGGAGGAAGCCTTCTGCTGCCACCTGCCTGTGCTGTCCATGCGTCTGGGAGAGTTCAAGCCATACATGGTCCCACTAGCTGACTGACAAAGAGACAGGATGTCAACTGGTCCCCAAAAGCGGACCTAAATGTGTTTTAAAGCATCCCCTCAGGAGGGTACAGAGCGGAGCGCCGACTTGCCCTTAGTGTGGCACAAGCCTTTGGCAGCATCTGACCCAGAAGCTGACTGGAACGGAACACTGATTGGAGAAACAGCACTTGCCTTATGCCAAAGGTGGGTGGGTACAAATGACAGCTGGAAATATGATGGAATCGTTTAAAGAGACAGTCTTGGTTGAAAATAAACTTATAAGAAAAGCACATTTGGGTTGATTTCATAATTACTTTGCAAAATAAAGCCACCTTTCCTCAAAACTCTATTTGGGAAATCAGTACAGTGTGCCCACTGCAGTGGTCTTGGGGGGGCTGGAGGTGGCTGTGTGGGCACCTGTGCAACTCCTGTGTGTGGAGCAAGGTCCCCCTGGAGCTCCTCAGTCATGAGTCCTTTTCTCTGTCACACTGCTATTACCTGGGGCCTTCTTTTTATTTTAGGAAGGTGTTGATTAGGTCTTACAAGAGTGACTGATTTTAATAGGGTTGACCGCAGAGGTGTGGTTGTGTTCTAACTTGCTAACCATGATGGCAAAGTGATTTTTCCCAGCAAACACTAATGAAACAGAAAGACAATAATAAGGTGTATGCACTAAATGTTTTTAAAAAATTAAAAAAGTTTTGAGACAAGGCCTCACTATGGATTCCAGGCTGAACTTGAACTCACTATGTAGCCTAGGCTGGCTTCAAACTCCCAGCAGTCCTCCTGCCTCAGCCTCCCAAGTGCTAAGATTACTGGCATGCACCACCATGCCTGGTTTATGTACTGATGCTTTAAATCTATTAATAAAAGTTTAAATCTATTACTAAAATTATAATTGTTTCTAAAGTGCCTCGTGTGTTTTCCATAGGCTATCCAGAAATATTTTCCATCATAAATAGTAGTCATAACCTTCACTAAAACCCAATTATTCATATTTACAGTATATTACTGTAAGTAGAAAGAGAAATATTTAATTAGATAATTAAGCAACATGTCCTAAATCAACAACTTCCTTACTGAAAGTAGAGTGAATACATGTTATTGAAATGAGATAGTATGAGGGATCCTGAGGGCTGGTCAGTCTCCACTGAAACAGCTCATTGACAATGTCAGGTGACAGTGATACTGTTCAGTACATGGGGGACAAGTCAGCTGGAAACTGGGTGTATATGGGGGCTCCAGCAGTGTTGAAGACCCAAGCTGTCATTGGATTTACATTTTGACATTAAGTCCTAAATAGAAGAGAGCCCAATGGCGAGTGTATATCAGGGCTTCCATGCATGTCATTTTCATAGGAATGCTCTGCGATTCTCTTTGGAGGGTGTGTGAGTGAAATGTTAATTATGTAATTATGTGCTTCTGAACTGAAAAGATGGTAGCCAACATAGACATACAGTGTCTTGGCTGCAAGTCCTTTGGATGAGTGATTTGACACTTGGGAGACCGCGTCACTGTTGTTCAGTTGTTGTAGGTCGTATTCTGTCTGACCACCTCAGGCTCCGAAGCTCTGCAGCCACAATGGGCCTCCCTGAGAAGTGGATGGTGGGTGACAGAGACTCACCTGGGGCCCTGAGAGGTGGAGCAGGCAGTGCTGACTCCTCCCTCTCTTTGGACGAGCTATGAGTTCCTCAACTCAAACAGGAGCAATCCTCCCACAGGGCAGCGTGAGCTAAAGTGCACTGACACTTAGCTTCAAAGTTTTTGCTAAATGAAAGTAAAACCTGGGCTTTAACATAGTATCTTTTTTTTTTTTTAATTCTCATTTTAGAATTTGAGAAAAATGAATTCAATTATAATCCTGACGCATGATTCCTCAAATCATGAGTTTTGTTTGTGCAGAATTTCTCAGTACACTTTAAGATGTTAAAGATTTTTCTTTAATTTTAAAAGCAAAACAAGACAAAAAAAGATAAAATCAAATTCATCTGTGTGCCATCTAAAATGCTCTGATGACCACAGTCACATATTGCACAGCCGGGAAACTCTCCTATACAGCATCTTTCCTGTTCTTTGTTTTGAATTTTGCTATTTTTTAATCATTAATTAAGTTTATTGGTACAGTTTAGATATATGTACTGATCACATTTATCACATAGACCTTGTACAAATATACCATACATGCTGATTCTTCTTTCCATGTTCTCCTCCCCTCCCTTCTGCCCCTCTTTCTCTTCTTATTTACAAAACTTTGTTTCCATTTCCTTCTAATATTGGGGACTCTGTAAGCCCACCACCATCTTGCCTCTGTCACACTATTTGCAGGACATTGTTTGGGTTCTAAGACCACAATTCCTTCATGCTTTTGACAATTCCTGAGTGGAAGTGAACTTTTACAGCAGAGCTCTTGAAAGATCTAGGGGAAAAACAATGAATTTTTAGCATAATTTATCTTCCATTAAATTGAATCCCTTGAGTCCAGTGTATTAATTCATTCTCGGGAAGTTACAGTAAGGATAGAGCTCTGTTCCCACCGGTTTTCCACCTACTCCTGCAGGGAGGCTGAGCATGGATTTCTTTCAATCACAGGATCTTTCAGATAGAATCAAAAGTCTTTTTCATTGGTAGAAGAGGTCTGGAAACAGTAATTTCTACTTGTTCTAGCCCACTTGTCAAAGTAAAGATTTCTAAAAGTAGCCATGCCTTAAAAAGAAACAACTTTGATAAGAAAGAAATTATGTTTTTGTGAAACCTAATTTTAAGAAAGAACACTCTTAGAGAAAACTCAATTTGGTGTGAACTCTTTTTCTGACCTTAGAAAATTAAGTTTTGACTAAGAACAAACGAAGTACTATATAACCTACATAAAATACCATTCTGTGGTCACTCCTTGTGATTGGGATTTTGAGATAGCGCATAGGACAGTACTCAGTTACATCTGAATTTCATATAAACAACTGGCTGTTCTTTTTTTTTACCAGTTACAAATATTTCATGAAACATATGTTGCTTGTCTTGAATTCAAATTTAATTGGAAATCCTGGTTTTATTCCCTTCAGCTGACAAACCTACTTGAAATCTAGATATTCACTGTGCATGTTTTGAGTAAATAAATTCAATTTTCCAAAGGTTTTTAGTGTTTTAAAAGATCTGAAGTAAATTTTAGATGTTCACCTGCAGAGGCCATATTTCTCATTCCTGTGCTGTGATTGCAGAGGGAGGCATGCATAGAGATGTTTCCAGGGAGGAGCACTTGTATTCTTAAGCCACAGGGGCTCAAATACAATGCTCACCTGTGTTATTCCCTAAGCCATTTGTTCCCCTCCCAAAAGTGGGCATGGACACTCACAGGCTGGAGTCCTCTGTCTCCTGGCTGGGAGGACTTAACTCCCCAAAAGCCTCCTCCCCAAAAGCTCTCCCCATGGAGAGTGGCACCCCATGACCGTGGTGTGATTTCTCACCTATACACATGTACTGCACATCTTTGGGGGAGCTACACCATGCCCAGTCCATAGATGTATCAGTTAGGAGGATAGAAGTTACAGGCTCTGTGATTACTCTGGTAACTGAATGAAGATAGAGGCTTCTCCCAGAAAACCATGGTCAGGGTTATAGCAGAAGTTTTGGACCACCTTGCTTGCAGTTCATCTAACTTCTGGAGAAGCCTGAGCTTCATAGCTACTCAAGAAACAGCTTTCAATGCAGAAATATAATTAAGCAGCCACCATACACTTAAGTATCCATATTGTTAACAAATTATATGACTATCCTGAGATGAACAACTCTCTGCATAGACATGTTCACTTCATAGAAGCCTCTTCATTCATTCATCTTGCAGGAGCAACCAAAACACTCACTAGTGATCTGCAGACAGGCTCCAGTTTGCAAAGACATCACTCCACTGGCCTGCAGAAAACTGTGGGCTCCACAGAGGTGTAGGGAAGCATCAAGACTGAGGTAGAGCATTCGTACAATGTGTGCATATAGGGAACCTCTGTGGGTAGAGATCCTGACTTACCCGAGAGAGAAAGTATGAATTGGAGGAAAATTTAAATCATGATAATCCTGCCACAAAATTCAGTAGTTTGTTCATGTCCAAGGAATGCACATACTACAGGGAATGGAAAGGATTTGATAGACTGGGATAACGGCTTAAACTGACAAGACTGGAAACATGCTTGCAAAGTCTCAGAAGCAACTTTAAACAAGAAAAATGCATGCGCATGAGTGAGCCCAAGGCAGACAGTCAGGCCCAACACTCCATAAGGGTCATATTTTCACCTTGTTTCCATTTAAAATGGCTGGAACTGCCTGGGATTGTAGGACTTGGGGGTCAGTGGCCTGGAGTTTTGCAGCTGTCACCATCCTGGAGTGCAGCCTGGTCACTCATGCCAGGCCTGCGGGATGAAGCAGAGGCAAGGTGGCCATCAGACTGGAGAACAAACCATCTCAGTGCTAGGTTTTAGCCCCAGCCTTCCAAGTAGGTTGGGAAAGTGCCAATGGGCACCGACATCTTCCTACCACTTCTGTGACCTCTGAGGGGTGAGAAGAAGCGAGGCACTTTGACTACTATTGCTTTGCTAGTGCAAACTATGGCTGCTTCAGGTGCCCTGTACCTCTTGCAATGACTCCACCCTTTTCTACCCTTTAGTGTTTCCAGCCTTGTCCATGACGAGTCCCTCCACAGCCATGACAACCAAGGATAGGTGGACCAGCATCCATGCACAGATGAGCATAAGTGGAGAGATTCTATAGTTAACAGAAAAATCACCATGACTGGGGGGGGGTTACCCTTTATGTCTACACAAACAGCTCTCCTCTCCTCCTGGAGGGGTTATTCTAGGCACAGTCACTGTACTGTCTTTCTTGTGTTGGACCACAAGCCCAATAATTCTTCATTCAGATCATTCAGAGAGCTTTATTTTTCCTTTTTGTGATTTCTGTCTCTAATTAAATAAGCCCATTGATTTCATCGAGAGCTTGTAACACCAAAGGATCCTAGCACTGAGAGCTTCTTGTAGGTGGAACTATAATAATAAATATACTGCTAAATATACTGCTGAAGAGCTCCCACGAGCTGCAGAGCACTGGTTCAGCGTGGCTGGGAACTGCTGGCTCCAGTTGTTGAGAGCTGCAAAAACAGCTCTTAGGGCAATGTAGGGAACAGCAAACACTGAGCGGTAAGGGATGTGGCACTCAGAGATAATGCTAAGGAGGTTGCATTTTGCCTTTTTATTACTTCTATCCAAATTGAACCAAAGAACCCTCAGACCTCTCAACTCACTGGTAACAATAAGCAAACAAACACATAAATCTGTTTCAAAAATGGAAGATCTTGGAAATACAGCTAAAAAATAAAGTTGTGGAGGCAAATGCCTTGGTCATTCTTATCAGTAGTGGGATCTGAATATATTCAGTGTTTAAGAAGGCTTTGCAAATTTTCTCGGATGTTATTCAACAGTGTCCAGTGATAGGTGCTTTCTAGAAAGGAGATTAAAGAACAATTCATGCTTTGATTGAAAGCTATATTGACACCTGTTTTGTTCAGTTCCATCAGATGTTGGGCACTGGGTATAAAAATTAAATTAGACAGAGGGCATACCATGTTTTTGAAGAGGTGCCATTTCAAAATAAAAACACACTGATTTTATGTTTCTCTTGAAAAGCTCAAATTAGGCTCACAGCCCTGTGTGGTGTCCTCAGCTGGGGCTGAGTAGTAACGTATATGTTATATCATGGAGGCAGCCCATGGTATGTGGTTGAACTCAGTCTCTGCCTTTCTTTCTGGTCTCTCCAGCACCAAGGCTGAGGGGCCAATGGCGTATCTCAGTACACTGTGCTCTGTGTTTGCTCATAGCAGAGCTCTGTTTGAAAGTGGGAAATCAATATATGATGACCTCTGTGAAATGAGCACCAGTGATGGATGTCATACTGTCATCTGCACTGGAATTCTGCTGCGTTCAGGGCCAGCAGAGTAGCACTGAGAAAATGGAATGCATTTGGCCAGACGCTGGGTTTCCAGGGTCAGAGGGTCCTTGAAATCCCATCAAAGCAGAAACAGCTGGAGGAAGTTCAAGTGCTGAGCCAGGGCGCAAGGCGGAGGAGTCGGGGCCTGGGGTGGGCCGGCATGAAGAGGGGGGATGGTGGCTTTTTAAAAAGTACTAAAAAGACCACTGCATGGACCAGCGAGTTTGTCCTTTTTTCCCCCTGAACTTTAAAAGTGGAAACTATAAGAAAACTAATCTTAGTTCATTATAAAGCAGTAGGTATTTCAGATTATCTTAGCTTGGCAATGTTTTTCAAAAAATGGTTCAAATGTGGTTTTACCATGATGTAGCTGTCTGAATATCATTGGCTTATGTGAGCTTCACTCATTGCCCTGATTTCCGTGCATGGAGCCTGGAGGTGGTTATAGCCTGGGGGATTCTTTCTACCACATGCAGAGCTTGGTTCTAAATCGGAGTGCATCAGGCAAGAACTTTGCATGATCAAGAAGACTCTTTAGATTTTTTAAAATTAAACTTAAACTACTTGGATATGGTTTCTTAACATTATTTTGCTTTTTTTGATTTGGCAGTTGCTAAATTCTCTGAGTCCTGGTAAGTCAAATTTAAGCTTAAAATAGGTATCAAAGTGCCTGAAGAAATGCTTGATGTTTTATCACTTTTATTCTTAGCTTACATAATTAAATATTCATGTGTGAAATTCAGAGTGATGTGATGACTTTGGGTGAAAATAAGGCAAAAGCTGAAAAATCACCTAACAGTGTTTATATATGTTTTACTATCTAATTGATTAGAAGCTTAAAGGACTAAGTTTTATTAAATAGTAGATTGTTCATCTTCAGTGGCTTTCACAGAACACTGAAGGTATATGGCAAACACAGGTGGAAAAAAAACAGAAAGAGGGAAAGCAAAAGAAGGAAGGAGGGAAGAAAAGAAGGAAGGAAAGAGGGAAGGAGCGGAAGGAGGGAAAGAAAGAACTTCGTTCTTACGATGGGACGAGTGTCTTCATGAGTTGTTCGTGCCTAGTGTCTATAGATATAGCTCTTGTGAGTTCCTTTCCCATGGAAGTGACCAAACACAAATGGAAACTTTTAGTCTAATGAGTTATCTCTGGGTAGAAATGTTGACCCCAGTACTCAGATGCTAAGATCTAAGTATTTCATATTCTCATTAAATGTATTTTTTTCGTATTCACTGAATATCTCATACATGCAGCACAATGGTCAGGTAGCTGGAGAAGTAAGAATGGAATACACATGGCTTCTGCTTGGAGAGGTTTAGAATGTTGGTAATGGATGCCAGCAACTAGTTTTTTATTGGTGATCACTATTTTAAGTGCATTAGCGATATTAACTTACTCATGCCTTGATTTTAAGGTAGGTAACATGATTACCCACATTTTATGGATGTGAACTTAGAGGTATTGAAAGGGCAGGCAGCTCCCTCAAGGTCACCTTGACAGTGGGTGTTGGGGTGAGAGTTTCAACCTAGCAGCAGCCAGAGAGTGAACTCTCCACCTCTGGGTGCCATCGATTTTCCTTCTGCGCATAGTGTGTCATAAGGCATCCTCTGAGAAGCAGCAAAACACCATTTCGGCCACTCCCTGTGATGGGGGTGGTGAGAGCCAAGTGCTTGGTCATGAAACTTGGTCATGCCCCCAGCAGGGCATGCTTTCTTCCCTTTGCCAAGTTTATTTAAAGACATTCATAGGAAATATGAAAGGATGGATGTCCAGAGTGCTAATCTTTTTATATCACTTTCTGATAACATAACAGACTATGGTCTTGTGGACTAGTAATTACATTGTTGTCCATAGATTTTGGTATCCAGGGGTCTCAAAGACTGTCACACCATTATCATGTACTTCACTCTCTTCCTTCTTGGGAAAAATATAAATGAAGCCATGCTGGCATGGAGAGAGTGCTCACCAAATTATCTCTACAATAATGAAAGATCTGAGCCTACCTGGCTTAATCTAGACTGAGCAATAATGAGATGCTAAAGATGAAATAAAGGAGATGTTAATATGTTCAAGTCTTCCCTGCCCCAGAGAGCCACTGTGCCCTGAACGCAGTTTATGACTGCCCAGGGCCATGTGTCTCCTGATGAATGAGCTGTCATAGAGAAATTTAGTTTCCCTGCTGCTTGCTTAGAAGAGAAAAGCACTGGTGTTGAAATGGCAGTTGTGTTGCCCAAATAAAACCATACTTGTTGGAAAAAAACTCAGTGACCGTGTTGGCTTTCAAGCTGGGTGGGATGGTGGGTGGCGTATTTTCTGAAGGGTTCCTGGCTCTCTAGGAATATACTTTGAGCTATATTAAATGAACTAATGGTGTTTATGAAGATTCAAGTAGAGGAGATATGGACAGGTGTGGCAGGCAGCAGAATCTGCTTGGTCCAACATGCATCTTGGCATTAATGAGAGCCTGTGGTTACCACTGATGAAAACTTTCAGGCCAAGCAGGAAACAAGCCAGGTCATGCAAGTGCTTTTAAAGTTTGCTGCAAAGTTAAGTTGAGGTTTTCCCTGGATTATTGTTGCTTTGCATTTTTTAATTTTGTTTTTTAAATTTTATTTTAAAGAGAAAAAATAAAACAAGATAATTAAGAGTGTAGAAATAGTTACTCAAGACATATCATAATTAGCATATTGTTATCTTTAAATTCATAGCATATTGTTATCAATACACAGCATATTGTTATCTTTAAATTAGTTACTCAGAGTACAAGATATATGCATTTAATTGCCCACACAATATTAGCACAAAACTTTCTTTTAATGAACTAATATCAATTATTAGTATAACTATCTTAACTGCCTTTTATAAATACATATACAAATACATATATAAATTCTTTCAGCTTCTTACACTAGGGAGACAATATGATCTTAATGCATGAAAGTCCAATTTATTTCACTTATGAGTGAGGTCTCTAGTAGCATCCATTTACCTAGAAGTCTCGAATTTATCCCTCTTCATGACTGATTAATACTCCACTGTATAAAAATACCTCATCTTTTTCATCATCTCTTCGATTGATGGGAATTTAGGTTGGTTCCAAAATCTAGCTGTTACAAATTGTGTGGTTCTAAACAGTAGTGCACATATATCACTGTCTAATGATGTTTTAAATTCTTCTGGAAGGTGTCCAGAAGCCTTTTAGAGTTCACAATTTGTCACAGATTGCTTTGGATGTTCCACATGGAACTATAGGACTTAATGTTCACTCTGTTGTATTTTGGACTTGCTTTGGTCTCAATCCTTTGTGTCTCCATGTTTGTACCTTTTGGAATGGTAATGTTTATATTGTGCCATTGCATGTTGTAAGTGTTTAACTTTTCATTTGTATAGGTGCTCACAGCTAAGAGTTTGCCTTAGCTCTCAGAAGCGACTTGGGACTTGGACTTTTCAACAATGCTCAAACTGTTAGGATTTTGGCAACTCTTGAAGAGGTATTAAATTTCTTTTGCATAAAGAATATGCATAAGTCTTTGGGGGGGGCAGGGGTGGAATGTTATGTTTTGTGTCTGGATGTCCCCTCAAAGCAGGCTATTAGAGCAGGCTATTAGAGTTTGTGACTGATTCATGAATCCAGTGCTAGGATTATGCTACTCCCAAGTAGGTGTTGTCTACATACAGTATAAGAGATAGAAAGTGTCTTATTCCACTCACTCTTCCCCTTTTTTTTCTTGTTGCTTTTGTTGATTTCTCCCACTTTGAACTGTTAATCTGTCACACCACCTTGCCTTGGAGCCAGCTGATTATAGACTGTAACCTCCACGAACCATAAGCAAAATAAACCTTTCCTTCCTTACTTTGGGGTGTCAGGTATTTTGTCCCATCAAGAGAAAAGTAACCAAGACATGGTGTACAGACTGGAGGAAAGGAGAGAAAGAAGAGATAAAAAGAAGAACAGAACAGAATCACAACCACAAAGAGGCCAGAAACCATGTTCCCATTCATATAAAAACAAGAACAAGCAACAAAGGAGAAAAAAATGAAAACAAAAAGCAAGAAACAAAAACAAACCCACCACAACAAAAGAAAGAGAGGAGAAGAAAGTTTCCTCTCAGGTTTGTCTCTGATTTCATTGGTGGACAACCTGTGGAGACAGAGTCCCTATTCACGCTGATTTATACCAGCAAGGCAGCAGTAACTGGCGTGGTGGAGCAGTGGATAATCTCAGCGAGCCTGCACTTTCTGTGAGGGGTCAGACTCGTTCAGCTCACTGCTTCTGACCACCTTCCAGAGATCTGAGCCCAGCTGGGAGCCACTGGATGGAGCCAACAGCCATTCTGAGTTCTGATCTCAGCTGGCCCATCTCCAAGTTGCCTCCAGGCCAATTGCTCTCTCCCACAGGAGGACTGAGCCCTCTGAGGTCACCGCCAGCCAGTGCAGCCCTTCATGTTCACTGCCCCTTCATGGCTACATCTCTCTGTGGAAGCCTCTGGGGTCACCAGCTGTCGCCGTGTATCTGCAAGTTTGAACTGTTCCTCTCACAGTGAGTCCTGTCTCAGGGAGAAGGTGCTGCCAGCTATTGTTTTCTTCTTTGTTGAAATTTCTCTCTCCACTCTCTCCATGGCTTCAATTCACACTTCAGATTCTTCCTGGATCTGGGGGGCCCGCCTCCCTACTTCTTATCTTCCTTGCACTGCTATCCTCCAATGTCTGGACAATGACTCTCGGGAGTCTCTTTCTCTGCTGCTTACCTCTGCACCATGTTGGTCTCCTTCCTGGTTTGCATTGATTAATACCAATCTCTATATGTTTTTTACTTTAAAGAGAAAAAAACAATAAAAAGAATGATACAGAATTTCAAAACAAGCTAATATTGTGCAATCTTCATTTCCAAGCAAACTTTTTCAGTGGTGGGGTCCCAAATGCTCAGAGTTTATGTCCTTCATGATTCTAGTGGGAAGACCATGTTTGTCCCTGGCCATTTCATCAGGAATCTTTGATGGGGCATTCTTGCATCTAGTGACCATATTCCAGCTGACTACACTGTAGACATAAATGAAATACACCACTTGGCCAGTCCTATGTCCATATGTGGGGTTGGAAGTGAGTTCACCTGAAATATTCATTTTTAGGAAGGCTGAGAAAACCACAAATAAAGAAAAACAACATTTACCAACAAAGTTTTCATTAAGATTCATTACATTCTCTTAGAAAGATCACAGTTTGTGATTATGAACAGAAGCCTACTTTACTGAAGTGCTTGCTATGGTTTAGATCTAAAGTATCCCCCAAAGTCTGATGTCCATGGGTGGGACTTGTTTGGAAGAGACTGGTCAGTGATGTGATTTGGAGGGCATACTTTCATCCCTGGTTTCCTTCTCTGTCTGCTTCCTGCTGCCACGCAATGAAGAGTTTTCTCCTGTCATTCTAACATGATGTTCTTGCCTTGGAGTTATCCAACCATGAACCGAACCCACTGAAACTGTGAGGCAAAGTGAACCTCTCCTCTTTTAAGTTTCAGTGTTGAGTATTTTGTTCCAGTGGAGAGAAATCTGATTAATCCAGGGCCATAGCACATCTCCAGAGGCATTTGCAAACCATTCAAGGAGCATTTGGTGCTACCAAATTCTTCTTAAATATCTACTTGTACTGGTTACTGTATAACAAAGCACCGACAATTTAGCAATTTACAAAAATAAGTCTTTTTTAAAGGAGAGTTTCTGTGTTAGGAATTGGAGGATGCAGGCACAACTGCATATCTATGCGTCAGTATAGCTAATGAAGTTACAGTTGAAACGCTCATGAAGGGTACTGCCATTGTAAGTCTTATCTGGGCTAGAAAACCCACTTCCTCCAAAGTTCCCTCCCAGAACTCTGAGAGTCATGCCATCAGGAGGCTAGAGATGTGCTGCTTTCACATGAACATATAAAATGTCCCATGACAAATCACCTGGCTTTCTTAAATGAGAGAGAGAGAGAGAGAGAGAGAGAGAGAGAGAGAGAGAGAGAGAGAGCAAGCCACAGGTTTTATGGTAAAGGCTCTACAGCTTCTGATATACTTGACACATGGCCAACTAGTTGCTAAGTTCACCCCACAGTCTGAGTCCTCTGTCTGAGTCCTTTGCAAACTGTACTCAACCTCTCCTCACATCTCCTGAAAACATGCATCAACCTTTAATAGTATGACTTTGAATCCATGATACTGAGATGGAAATCAGGTCCAACATCAAGTAGACTCCTGATCTAAAGTTCAGTGCCTCTCATTTTGTGGGGATAATTATACAAATGTGCTTATCTCAGGAAACCATCCCCAGGATGTGGGAAAAGGCAAAGCTGTGGGATTAGACTGATTTCAGTTCTGATCTTGGCCGTCACCCTTGGCTGGGGAATCCCATATGATTTTCTGTGGGCAATAAGCTACAGAGCCTGTTTGTACTAATGGCATCGAAGTTGCAGTGCACTGATAGGGTATTTGACACATGCAAATGTGCCTAGCATTATATTCAGGGCCCATATCTTTACTTATTTAACCTCACACCAATAACTTGGAGCGAATACTGTTACGATCCCATTTTCCAGATGGGGAAATGCATAGATAAATGATTCATCCCAGGTAACAGAAATGGTAAGGGTTAGAGCTGGATTCATACTCCAGAATATATACTCTGTCTTATTCACTTTCATCATTACTGAAGACACAATATCTGACCACCATAACTCAAAGGAGGAGAGGGCTCTTTGGGCACACAGATTTTAGAGATTTGAGCCCACAGTTACGTGGTTCCATGACTGAAATGGCATCGTGGAAGAGCGTGAGCAGAGGAGAGCTGCTCACAGCATGGCAACCAGGAAGCAGAGAGAGGAGGGAGGAGCCAGGAGGAAGTTACACTTTGTGGGCCGGGTCTGCAGTGACTCATTTCTTCCACCTCCTGATGGCACACCTGTAGCTATGAACTCGTGAAGGGATGGATCCACTAATAAGTAGCATAGCACCCCATAATCCAATTGCCTTCTTAGTGCAGGAGGCTTTTGGGGGACAACCCAAATCTGAATCATAATATTCT
The DNA here is from genome assembly GCA_004027455.1 of Hydrochoerus hydrochaeris. Classification (NCBI taxonomy): domain Eukaryota; kingdom Metazoa; phylum Chordata; class Mammalia; order Rodentia; family Hydrochaeridae; genus Hydrochoerus; species Hydrochoerus hydrochaeris. The sequence continues at coordinate 27,842 of PVLA01009373.1, read as the reverse complement.
CTTAGCTACCATGATAAAAGTGGTCTGACTTCCCACAGAAAATAGCACTATGAGGTTATTCACACTGCTTCATTTGATTTGTTTGCTCCTGGATGGTTCATTTATTACGTATTTGAAGCTAGCTCTGAGAGTGTAAAGTTATTGCCTGTCAGAGATAAAACTGTGTCCATGGTTTTACTAACACATTGCAAATGACAATACAAACCAGGTTACATTACTATGTATTAAGAGATATAAAAAATACTATGAAGAAAAACCTGAGTTCCTCTTTAGCGTAAAAATATTTGCACATAAGAGAGAATTCTCCCAATAAATCATGTTGCTCTAAAAATATACAGAGAATTTAACCGTCTGATGGCTCTTTTTTGGCACCTGACATTTGGGTAACGAAGATGCTAAAGGGAATTCTTGGCTTTAGAGGAAAAATAAGCCAGAGCAGAGCTCAGAACACCACAGATTCCAGAGCAAGGGGAGCATTCAGACACACAACTCACTCACTGGGGAAGAACCAGCTCTGTTGTCAAGTGAACAGCAGCCTGCAGAGAATGATGAGCTTTATTCTATCCCTATTCTTTATTCATTCTTTTCTAATTACATCTTCTAAATTTCTGTTTGGATTTAATTTGCCACTGAAATAGCATAACTGCTTAGGGACTAGGCTGTGAAGATAAGAAAATAGCACAGACGTACTCCTCAGCTTTGTGTTGCTGGGACCAAACTCTCAACACATGCAAATTACAGGAGAAAGGATTTATTTCTGCCACCAGTTTCTGAAGGTGCAGTCCATGGTCTGGATGGCTCGGAGGCAGAAGGCCTGTTCACATCATGGGGATCAGAAAGCAGAGCAAGGTACAGCTACTGTCCCCAGGGCCACACCTCTGTGACACACAAGAGCCACCCAGGGCTGTGCTTGTTAATCTCCTAGGTGACTCTCAAGGCAGTGAAGTTGACAGTGCAGCTTAACTTTCACAACACGTTCCCCTGTGCCTCTGCTTCTGTATTTTAATTTCCCTCAGCGAAGCATTGTAGTAACCTTCTCTAAAATCACCTCTCTTAATAAAGAGGTAACCAGAAATGTCTCTCTATATTTTGACTCATGCTAAAGCTAAGTTTTCTTCATTTCACATTACTTTAACTTTTCAAATTCAAGCACTGATTGCTAAGTACTATCCAGTGTGACTCAACTGCTTCGGCTTCTGCCAACAGCCGTTCATATTAACCAAGGGCTTCAACCTTGTCCCTTGTCAGTGAGGATGGTTTTGAGCACAGCATGACAAGCCCAGGGGATGCCTCTCTCTGGAGGGAAGGGTTTGCCTCACAAACCCTCAGATGGTCTGAAACCGTGGAAGAGAACTTCATATGTGCTATGCTTTTTCCTGTGCGTGCATAAGAGATATAATCAAAACATACAGGGAATGTTTAAATTTTAGAAAATTGTTATTATAGCAAAAGTCTGTGTCACTTCCTCATTGTTTGGACACAGTATTCCACACCTACAAATTAAAGGAGGAGAATCGTAGGTTGGCTTATGTTTTTAGTCCATAGTTGGCCGGCTCCAAAGCAGGTGGGCATTTTGGAAGGATGTGGTTGAAGAAAGCTGCCCACAGCATGGTGGCCAGGAAGCAGAGAGGGAACTGGGGACCTGGGAGACCCACCCCAGTCTCGCCCACCTCCCCCCAGTGGCCTGCCCAGCCACCTAGGCCCTACCTCCCAATATGACATTTAACTGTAGCACCCCTTGATATAATCACTTTCTAAAGCCCCACCTATGAGTAAATGAGGCTTTATGGGGGAAATCTAGGTAAAGACTGTAAGAGACACATTTTGTTGTTTAGCCCAATCAAAAACACCCCTGCTTGATTCAAAACCATTTCTCCCCAGAAAGACTGACACTTCCTGAAGTAGCTCTGCTTTCACATCTCTAGTCATGCCGTCACGTCTGCCTCGATGTCATGAATCCATTCAAATTCGTGTACCTCTCTGTAGTGGGCTCGTGTACAATACAGGAATCCAAGCAGCCAAATTGACAAATTTGGAATTTTATTAGCTGAGCTCAGCGACCACTCCCATAGACCCCTGCTTCAGAGTCCCACTAGTGACACTGAAGAAGGGTCACAGGGCATTTAAAGCAAAAAAACGCAAAGCAAGACATCCTGTTGGAAACAGTCTAGCTAGAGCCTTACATTACATTACATTGGCACCTGAATCCTGCTTCTTTGTTTAGCAGGTTAATTTTTTTCTCTTGTGGGTGAATCTCATTCTGCTTTTCTCATGGGATTTGTACCCTGCTTAATTTTTTACTCTTCTGGGTCAAATACAGGACACAAGATGGCGTCAGTTATGCCAAGCTACAACACTCACAAAGACATTTTCACTTCAGAGCAACAGGTTCTTTGCTACAAGGTCTGGGTGAATAAGGTGGAAGAGGACTCACTAGTAATGTTTCTCTTGACAGAAATTGCCATACATATTTTGAATCTATCCAGAGAATCAAGTTCAGAACATCAAGGCAGCCATGAAAAGGCACTGCCAGAAGAGGATTTCCAGAACTGCTTCAGAAAACAGCGCAAATGATGGGAGAAGTAAGTGCCTTTGAAGTGAGGTGGGACTTATGGCAATGCGTCTCTTGCTGGGATTTAAAAACAACTTAAACATTCACTGCATTTTACATCACATCTCCTATCTGACAAATCTGTGTTCTTAACTTAAAGGGAAACATCTGCGGCTTCCCTTTGGCAATATCCAAATTTCTAGCACCATACTCTTGCACTTTGGGGCATTATTATGTACAATAAGGATCACTTGAGCAGGAACACCATGGTCCTTCAACAGTAGCTGTGATAACTGAGACAGGGACTGACAGATTGAGATTCCACCTCAGCAGGGACCCTGCGGGTGGAACGGCGCAGGCTTTCATCGCACTGCACAGAACAGTGCACCTTTAAAGCCTGTGCATTGGTAACTGCTTACATTTCCATTTAATGCTTTTGGATCGCAGCTGGCCAAGGGGTAATTGAAGCTACAGAAAGCAAAGCCGTGAAGCCATAGACAGATGGGGGCTAAATAGTGTGAATCGTATATGACCCGCCATTTTTGAATGTCATTTGAGAGTATGTGGGTTACAGTCCTGATTTCTTTTTTTACTACGTTTGTGTGAGCACACCTTAGATACCCATATTCTGAGCTTGGTGTGTGTCTCATGGTCCACTCGTGGGCATCTATTTCCTGCATTGCTTATTGACAGCCATGGGGTGGGATCACGGCACTCGGAACTTGGAGGTGTGAAGCTGTGGTTTCCTTGCTCTTTCATGACAGGAGAACCTCGGTCTAGCGTAGAGAAACGAGATAATGAAAGCAAGGCTGTGCAGTACAGCTCCAGCTTACAAATGAGTTCCATTCTGGGAGGACCTTCCTAAGTCAGAATCATTTGTAAGCTTGACAGAGTGAATGTTGTAAACCTTTGACACAAATATACAGTGTAAAGCATAAAACAACCAAACACACAAGAACTGTAAACAAGTTATTATTACTTTGCAGCACGGTGAGCACACAGCAGCACATGAGCTACTTCCAAGATGCATTTACATCTAGAAATGTGTGTTGTGCGAGGCCCATTCCTGCATGTGGAAGTCGTCCACAACTCAAATGCTCCCGAACTGGGGACTTGCTGTATATTAAAACCTACAGGATGTCCGGCATATGGCGAAGCATTAGCAGATGTTAATCGTTATCAACAAAATTTCACATCTTTTTTATATGGTTGCATTTCTTTATCCAAGGAGCAGAACCAAGGGCAAACCAGGGCATCAGAAGAGGACACCTCAGCTCTGCTTTGCCTCCTCTGGCCCACATGTGACCAGCAAAGCAGCCTGTGCCTCTGGCCTCAGCTTCCTTTACCAGTTACGGTAGTTTCCTGCCCAACTGTCTCACAGAGTAAATTCTCATGACCCTGAGTCACATTCAGACTTCAAAGAGGATGTTTTATGTAACTACAAAGAGAGACACCACTGCAGTCCTCATTTGTCACACCCGAATCTTCTTCTGCCTCCACCTGCCAGGTACTATCTGGAAGGTTCTTGCCCTACTATAAATTACTGTACAGTTATGGCGGTGGTCTAACACGGTGGAAGGCCAAAGCGGGCGGAATCGCCTACCACTTCCTCCTTCTTCTTCAGCCCTAATTGCAACTCTCCTTCTTGTTTGTGCACACACACACACACACACACACACACGCACACACACACACACAATTCCAATCAGTTCCTTATCTGTCATCAATGTCTGCCCCATGCGCCACTTCCGATCAGAGGTCACATAGCCCTGTGCCTCTCTGTATCCGGTCGAAGGAGATGGCCCAGCCGCCATGGGTTGTGTGCTCCTTTCCACGTCCTCAATAAACCTGCTCATTTTGTTTCTGATAGAGTTTTCTGGTGCAATAGAGAAGTAAAAGTACAAAACAAACAGGTTTATTGGGGTGAGGACGGGGAAGGAGCACACGGCCCATGGCGGCTGGGCCGTCTCCTCCCACGGGAATATGGGGTATGGGACACATGTAACCTTTGACTGTGGTGGAGCTCAGGAAGGGCATCGATGACATACCAGGAGCTAGTAAAATTTCCTGTGCTTGCCACCAGGAAGGAGAGTTACAACCAGGGCCGAGAAAAAAGCAGGAAGTGGTAGGCGTTCCTGCTTTGGCCTTGCACCGCGTTAGACCACCACCATGACTGCACAGTAATTTATTCTAGGGCAAAACTCTTTCAGTTTTGTACTTTTTGCTTCTCTGTTGTGCCAGGAAACTCTAACACTAGCATTGTCCCATATACCTGGAAACAAAGTGTATCCAGGTGAGGATTTTGCTAATTTTGTTATCAGGAGTAATTTATTTAAAAGCTCCTGGTTCCTCACACTCTTTTTTAGATTTTCCTTCCTTGGTCCCTTAAGCCAGAACAAGAAAGAACAGAGGCTTGGGTTCATTGAATACCTCACAGGAGGCTTGGGTTCATTGAATACCTCACAGGAGGCTTGGGTTCATTGAATACCTCAGCATGCTCTTGGAACGTTCTGTAGGTCAGTTATTTCATGTGAAGTTCACAAGTGATTTTGTGACAAGTAACATCATCTCAAATTTATGGACACTAGGATTAGGGGAGGTCTCTTACCCAGTGGAAATGGCCTTGAGTTTGGGTCCACCTCCCTCTGGTGTGTGTTGCTTGTTAGGATTTATTCTGCACCACCTGTGAAAGGCGAGGCTCTCTAGTTTTTAACCGGCAGTTGGGCATGGCTATTTGGGGGTGGGAGCGGGAAAGGCTCAGTGAGTTGGTGGAACCACAGTTTTATAACAAAGGCTGATACACCATGGTACCCATGTGTGTTCAGGTTAATGAAAACTCTAGAATAAGAATTTTATTCTCTAGAAAAGATCAAGAAAGAGCAAACACTTGGGTGTTGGCCCACACACCACTTTAGAGCTCTGCTCTTCATAGAGCAATTACACCTTACTGTGTTGGTGAAACTGAATCAACCAGACAGAAAACTAGAGTCCTGTCCCTGTGAGACAATAAGTCCCTTCTGGTTTAATCAATGGGAGGCTGCCCTTGTTCCAAACCATTCACTGGCTCATTGAGAAATCAATGATCTGCACCTATCCGTAGGACTTCGGTGACCAGGGCTGTTAGATACACAGACTGCAAATTAAGGAAAAGTAAACATCCTCTCTAATCGAATAATGTGATACTTAAAGTTAAATCAATAGGTTCCCATTCCTAGTCTGAATAAAACATGAATCCTTAATAGAGTTATATCAGACACTCAGGTCTAATGGGCCCTGTGGTTCCAGGATTTAACTGCAAAGATGGGATTGCCATGATCAAAAGGATAGGAACAAAATAAAAGCCTAAAGGAAGTGCGTTTGACATTTACCCTGGCGTAGGCTTGTGCAAAGGAAAATCAATTTACTTGAAGTGAATCCCCCACCATGAAGTTAGATGCTGTGTGGTGTCAACATTTATTCTTTTCAATATTTATTCACCTCAATGGGGAGAACAGGGCACTCAGCTTTAGTGAGGGCCTCCGGGTATGGCCCAGAAGTAAAAGTGAATTAATGCACTTTCTTGGAAATAAGTAGCAAGGTCGCCGTAACTCACCTTGCAAACAAACAGGCAAGGAGGGCTCTATCCATTCTCCAAGCAAATTGGGAAGCGCTGGCGCTGCCGCTGTCAGAGTCATAAGGGAAAGATCTATGTCAGGAGATGCATCTTCTGGTTTTGTTTTGCAAATGTTCATTTCCCCAGAGCAAGTTTTCCATTAGGTAGGGATGGAAGCCAAATCCAGGCCTATCTTCATATTTATATTGCCTTACAATGAGAGCAGAAAATATATTTTCTTACCAGTCTCAGTTCAAAACACCCCAGGGAAGCCCTCTGACCCAAATTGAGTTATAAGCTGAGCCATTAGCTAACTGCTGTGTGCATGTGTGTGTGTGTGCATGTGTGTGCATGTGCTTGTGTGTGTGTTTCTGGGTGTATGCATTCTGAGGGTGTGTGGAGTGATAGGGGTGCTGAGTTCTGTCTACAGTGGTCCACAACCAGAATAAAATAGGGGGCTTGCCTTGTCATATCCCCAAAAGTGAAATGTCTTTTGCAAAGGATTTTTGGCTCAGAGAAACAAACTGAAGACTTCGCTGGTATGTGAATATAACCCTTGAACCTGGAAATACAGACGTTGTTCCAAGTTTCCTGAACTTCTTTGAGAGTCTTGATGTAGAGGAAAGATAAACTCAGCAAAGAAAAACTAGCGTATGTGTTGTAGACGTAACACACCCCTGGAGGGCAGAGAGTGGACAGCAGAGGAAACAGCCAGTGACAAAGGGTGTCCGTCCTGCCTGCGGGACAGTAACATGTGACCAACTCAGGCCAGGTCATTTCTGCCAGGGTTTGGTTACCAGACAACAAGTCACCTGAGTAGGTTGATATCTTTATTAAAAGAAAGAAGGGAGAGACATGATTCCTTTTATCATGCAGAAGAGGAATTTAATACCAAGAAAGTAGAGTTTTCTTTATTTCTTTGCTCATTCATTTAAGAAAGATGCCTGTGTACCTGTGAGCATGTAGCTATGAGGGCATCCATGCTTGAATTCAGAAGGCAATTGGTTTATTGTACCTCATCCTCCACCCATAGCTTTGCTTATCTCTACTTTTCTTCCACTTTAAGCCCTGCCCTGGAGTCCTGGACCAGTGGGCAGAGCTTTGTGATTGGCAACTGGAAGGGCTGTATGAATGGTGGAGGGAGGAGGATTTCCCCTAAAAAATAAGACTGAGTGATTCAGGGGGTCAGTATTTCCCTGAGTTAAACATCTCTTTACTTGATGTCTGGTGTTAGAGACAGTCCTCTGGCAGTCGTGGTGCGTGCGTGCGTGTGTGTGTACCCGTGCACATTGAAAGCCAAAACCTGGCTAAGATAGTTGCCTCCTGCTTCTGCTTACAGTAGATCTGACATGCATTTATAGATGACTTCATGATCAATAAGTTTGCAGAGAAATCCACAGGCTTTTGGGAAGTTGTTGAGGATCTTTGTACCAAATCAAGGATAGCACTGCCTAACTGCGGATGAAAGATACAGATCATTTCTATAGGCTATGTTGTTGACTTTTCAGGTATCCTAGAGTGTTTCGTCTCTTGGTGCTTGTGTGTGTGTGTGTGTGTGTGTGTGTATGCAATTGTTTTTGTTTTATTTTGGCCCCAAACTTATTTTACAAGCAAATAACTTGGAGCCAGGTGTGGTGGTGCACACCTGTAATCTCAGCACCTGAGAGACAGAGGCGGGAGGATTATTGAGTTTGAGACCAGCCTGGGTTACACAATGAGCTCAAGACCAGACTGAATAGCATAGCGAGATTCTGTCTCAAAAAAGACCAAAATAATAATAATAATGATAATAATAATAATTTGGTGTTAAAAATACAGGTTTCAAATACAGATTATTCAGTATCCAGTCGAACAGTTAAATAATGAATGAAATTACTGAATGATATAACTGAAAAACCTTCAACTAATGTAGAGTTTCAGTGGGTCTGATCAGGCCTGAGGTCCCTGTTAGGAACCCCCTTGCAGAAATGGGTTCCTGACACTTTTCTCTTCTCTACATTCTTTCTTTTATTTTGCTGGTGTGTGTCTGCGATGCATTAGTTTTGGGAATGTGATGTTTACATTGTCTATACCTGTATCTATCTTGTCTACACCTATTTGTTCCCTTTCCATCTCCTTCCCCCCCACCCCTCCTCTCCTCCTTCCCTGGAGCACCTTCCTGGTCCCTTTCTCCAGCTCCCAGTAGTCTCCCTCCCTGTTCCCCACTACCTCATCACATGATCCCCTACTTTCTCCAATCAGCTTGGCGCAGGTGAGGTGTTCAGTCCTCATAACCTGGATCCACACAGAGCACCTTGAGCTGGCCTAACTCTCCGTATCCCTAGGATTCCTGGGAGAGGTGGACCCCAGGGATCAGGAGCCTGCACCCAGGTACCATCAGGGACTGGTGCTGAGTGCTTCCCAGACGGAGCCACCTGCCCAGCCAAATCCTCATCCCCAACACAGTCATGGTCCCGGCAAATGGTGAATTTCTCTCACCATTCTCCACTGGGGTTTAATCAGAAGGGAAAAATCACACAGTGATTTGAACAGGGAAAAATCGATAGGATTATTAGCTACAACAGGGGATTAGACTAAGTAGGAATTCTTGAGTCAGGGGAGCTTCAAAGGTAAGCAGGGAGGTAGATTGAATGGACAGTTTCTGTGGTCTCCTAAGGAAGATCCTGGAGAGCTTGGATCCTGTCTTTGCTGGAGAAGGTGTGGCTCTAATTTGATGAATGAGAGGCACAAAAGTCACCTTCTGGAGCCCCCTGGGAGTTTGCCTTCTCAGCAGCTAGAGAAACTGCTCAGAGAGGTCTTTCCTGGACTGTCTAGGGCACAGTGACACCCAAAGAGTTACCGGGACCCGCCACCGGCGGGGTGCTGCGTGCCCTAGGGGGCCTCGCTGTGAAGCTGCCTCCTCTGTGGGGCCTGGGCCTGCAGGGGCTGTGACACACACAGGAGCTGGGCTAGGAGGCAGCAGGTTCTGCCGGACTGGAACCCAGCCGGGGAGCACGGACCCTCCTCTGAGCACCTCCCCAGTGCCTGGGTGGTGGACCAAGCTCAGCACTGGGGGAATCTCAGTGGGAATCACTGAAAGGGCCCTGATCCTTTTGGTTTTTAAAAATGTGGTTATTTATTTGAGTTGTATAATTCTGCGAGACACAATTCATTCACTCCTTGTGGGGTGTTGGTGCATGTTCCATGATCTCCACCAGTATTCGAGAAAGCATTGATCCAAACTTTCAATCCTTCTGCTTCCTCTTTGCCCCACCCCCTTCTGCTCTCCCCCCCAGATCCGCTCCCATCTGCACCACGTCCAGCTCTATTTTACCTCTCATCTGTCTTTTGTTTTTCTCTTTAAATTATTTACACCTTCCATTTCTCAAGTAAGAGGAATATGATATTTAACATTCTGTGTCTGCCTTACTTCACTTAACTTTATATTTCCAGAGAATGTCCCCTTCTCTACAAATTACTCTGATTTACCCTTCTTTATGGCTGTAGTACTCCACCTTTTCTCCATCCATTTGCCTCCTGATGGACACGTGGTTTGTTTCCAAGATTTAGCTGTTCTAAGCGATTGCATTCATCATGGTCAAACCCTTTTTCAAAGCAGGTGAGAAGAGCGACATGGAGATGAGAGGGAAATGCTGAAACCAACACACTCGTTAAGCAGCTTTCTGTAGCGGAATGAGATAGTGCAATGTTCTCTGAAGTGAAAGGAGAATGATTTTAGAAAGCACTGATCCAAACTTTAAAAAACTGCAATTGTTGGGAAGGAAACTGAGAGAGAGAGAGAGAGATACAGAGACAAAGACAGAGACAGAGACAGAGACGGAGGCAGAAATGGAGCTATGAAGCTACTCTATAAATCATGTACATCATAATGAGGGCTTAGCACCTGACCAAACGGAAAAGGGTAAACTTTATTTAAAGAGAAGTTTAACACATATTAGTTGACTAATTTTTTTATTTTAAAGGGGATGAAACAAAACAATAAAATGAAACAAAACAAATCAATGAGAATGATCTTAGCAAAAACAAGACAGTAGGAAATTCACAATTGTTACTATTTGGCATAATGTTAGCCCCTAAATAGACCATCAGATGACCGGCTTGAGGTCTGCAAAGTCAGTCAGACAATGCGAACGTTGAGTTCTTTCTCTGCTTCAGCTGCTATCATCTCAGCCTGCGCTCCTCCGAGCCAGCCAGTTGCTTCTCTCCTGGTCAGTGCACGTGCTGATTGACAGGGAGGCTCCGCTTCCTGGTTTCCTCCTGGCCGGCCTGACTGCTGCTCCATTGACTAAAGTTAAAGACAGTACTGCCCAATTCCAAGGGGCTAAGGGTCTGGAAACTCTAAAATAATGTAGAGAATAAAATGTGTTAGGTTGCATCAGGATTCCCCTTGGCTTTGGTGAGGAGTCCCACTGAGTTAGGGCAGTCAGCGGAGCAGAGCCCCAAGGAGGTCTCACACCTGGCAGTGAACTGGACTTGGGTGAGGTCTCAGGTTTGCTCTGAGGAAGGCAGGAGTCATTGTGGGTGTCTGCACTCTTGGGCAGAGCTTCCTGCTTCTCCTGTTGGACACTGGATGGTGCTCTTGGTGGCCCAGGTTGACCCCTGGGATCTGCATGGAGTCCAGGCCAGGGACCAGCACCTGCTTCCCAGAAGTCCTCGTCCTGTGTGCTTCTTGGCTACTCTGGCCCTTTGCCTGAGCATTAAACTGGGACCTGGCCTCACTGTGACAGCAGTGTTGGAGGCTGGGGACACCAGGCACATTTGTCCATATATTGAAAATGATGGCTTTTGTGTCATATTTCTCTGTGAGAATGGAGAGAATCAATAACTAATCCCATTTGTCAAGGACAGAGCAGGCTTCTGCAGGCTGTGAGCCGGCGGGGATTAACCTGCTCGGGCGAGGGCATCAGCGCCTGGTGTTGAGGATAAAGGCGTGTGTGGCACACCATCCGCCCGAGGCTCTCCGTATGCCTGCTGGGAGGAAACGCCTCTGTCTAGGGCTCTGTGTAATCACCACGAGACAGAAATCCTTGAGTGAATGGCGTGCACAGCGTGGTGCGTGGATCCTCCACTGGATGTGTCAGAAAGCACGTTGTACCCTCTCAAGAGACAAATCGCTAAAGTCATTGTTTCTTCAAGCGTAGCCCCTGGTCCACAGGAGGCTTATAAGGCCGTGTTGGAGGTAATAGGACAAACTTTGAAACAATGATAAGACGTGCAAATTGATTGGAACCTGTATTAGCAAAGCATTTAAGCATGTGTGAAGCCCACAGCAATGGATATTATTTGGCTTCAAGGTGCAGCCTGCAGCGCCAATGATTACGATGCTTCAGCAGTGAGCCGGGCCCCCAACCCCTGCTGGGGTGGCAGGTCAGACCCCTCACCTGAGGAGTTTCTGAGTTCCCCATTTTAAAGCACCTTGGGATGCTGTAGATCAACTGATACCAGAAAATTTTAGGCTATGTGTGGAATGTCAGCATGGCAGGGATTGAGCAAGGACTATGTGTGTCATTGATGCTGGGGGAAATGCGACCCAGGAAAAACCACTGATCAATGTTTGTGTAGGAAAAGGCCATTGCTTCATGCAGCCAATGGGTATTCAATCTACAAACACAGAATCAGTTCATGTCTAGAGACTGAGCATGAACTGACAACGAAGACATCATTATTCCTTTGCCTGGTTTGTGCCATATTAGGGGAATGACACCATTTGAAAAGTTCCCCCTGTGAATGGAGATGCGATGTGTAATTAATACCAAAACCCCAGGAAAGATACAGGGAGGAGAATATGTGAGCTGAGTGTGGAATTTATTAGGTGTCACCGGGAAAATGTGCCTGTTGCAGGGTGAGGCTCACATGGGAAGTTTGGAGGTATGTCCGCTTGGGAGGTGTACAAACCCCTCCCTGTACATGTATGTGGGTAGGAGGCCTCTACAGAGTATGTATTGTGGAAGAGGAGGCAGCAGTGTAAGGCCTATACCTGAGAGCAGGATATTCAGGAATGTAGAGATGTAATGTTGTAGTTTGGACTTAGGTGCTCAGGGCGGTAGAGAAGATGCATCTTGTGTGTGGCCCTGGCAGACATTACTAATCAACCTCACTTTCTCCCACTGCCACACATTCTTTCCTCAACAAGAGAGAACTCCTGCTGGCTGCTTCTACTCATGGCTTAGAAATGGCAACTGGAGTGAAGTCTATGTCTTATTTCTGGCAGGGCATGTAGTTCTAGAAATTGCTTTAATAAGGATTAGAACATGATGTGAATGAGGCCCCAATCTGTACCACAAAGCTCTGTACATTTAAAACAGTCAGCCAAGCAAGCAGGTCAATAGCAAAGTACGAGCCCTGCAGAGCCTTTCCAGTGGGGTTAGAATCGTTTGATCAGGGTGCTCTTGAGGAAGATAAACTCTGAGAGGTGCTTTGCTATTTTCACTTTAAAGACATCAAATTATTAGGAGGAAGGAGAGAGGAGGAAGGAAGGGGAAGATAGGGGAACGGGAAAAGGAAGAAGGGAAAATATTACACGTCTACAGGTATACATATGTGTGTGCGTATATATACAAGATAGATGACTACACTATTCATCCATACAAGTTCATCAGAAATAGCAGTTTGTGCTTTCATTGTTTGGTCATTTTTATGCCTAAATCTTGTAACCTGAACAATTACTTCTAAAGTAACAGTATGCAATATATTAACTAGTATTAATTTCCTACTAGTTTTTGAAATTCTGTGTCATTTCTATTTTTTGTTTTGTTTTTAAAATTAAAAAATCACTATAAAAAAAGAAACAAGCCATGGTGTGCACATGTGACCACTCCCCAAGATGGCTGTGAGCTGCAGACCTGTACTAATAAAATAAAAATTTAGAAAGAAGACAAACTGTTGACAAAGATAAAAAAGGTCAAATTATTTATGAAGACTGAGCCTTTAGGAGATTCCAAATTTGCTTTTTATTCTTGCAAACTGTTAAATGTGCAAAAGCCGCATCGACATTCCTACCTGGTGGCAGCAGGGTCCCTCTGACCTGAGGCTGCTAGTGTGGAGCGTGCCTCCTCCTTTCCGTTCCCCAGCGAGTGCTGTGTGTTCCTCGTTGAAACTGTCCCTCGGTATCCGTGAGAGATTGGTTCCAGGAGCCGCTCAAGGATGCAAATTCTGTGACGTTCAAGATGTCCAAGGGCCTCGTAGAAAGAGGTGCCAGATCTGCATGTACCAGACGCGCGTCTGCACATACACTTTGCATCACCCCAGATGGTTTGCTTAATACAGTGCAAGTCCTGGGCAAGCAGCTGTAACGCTGCGTTGCTTAAGAATAATACTCAAAATCCTGAACATGTTCAGTGCACAACTCACACTGTCCCCAAATATGTGTATTATTTATAAGATTGATCAGCATCCTTGTGGTACACAGTAGTCATATTCATCATGGGGAATTGGTATGGATCCTTTTCTCATTTTGGTCATTTTTATTACCCCTTATACCCTCCTCCTCCCCACAATGCTAAATATCTAAATATCCCATGAATTCTCTAACGTGCAAGAACCAAAATATAAATAATTTCCAAATGTTTTCACCCTGAGTTTGCTTAGATGTGAACCGTGGGTAGAAGGCTGTTTATCTCAGACCTACTTCACTCATTCATGTACTTGCCTGGACTCTCGGGGAATTTCTTTTGCTGTTCTTTTAAAACATTATTTTCTTTTGGCTTTTGCCTTTCCATACTAACAATGGCTCATGCATTATTCTTGTATTATGGTCCTGGAAAAAAATCACATATAAATGTCATGGGTCTACACTGCATTTTTTCAAAAGTATTAGATGAAATAATGATGATTTTTTTTCTAACTAAAATCCAAGTTTTTCCACATGGGGACTTTTTGCATTAAGGAACTCTTAGGTTTTGTCATGGGTGGATAACTTCCCAGGCTGAGCAGAATGAGAGATTCTAGAGACTGAATCCTAACAGCCTTTCGGATGGTAAAAGATACTGAGCATGAGATTTTATAGCAAGGCTTTCCCTTTCTTTGCATGCAAAGCCCCTTGTGATTTCCAAAGCTGGTTCTGATCCTGGCCCCAAGAAGTGATTAAAATGTTGAGAATCAGGAACTTAGGGGAGAGCAGCAGAAAAGGCGAGTGAGTGGTGCAGAGAGTGAGCAACAGAAGCCTCCTGAAGGGTAGAGGAAACAAGGAGAATCAGAGGATGAACCTCTGGGAGGCTGAGGCAGGGAGGTGCAGAACTTCCGGGGTCCATCTCACTCCAGTGTTCTCGTGAACAGGAACCTTCCTGCTGCCGGCTGGGTCAGCACCCTGTGGCAAGCTCACAGTCCAGGCCCTGCTCCCCTCTCTGGTGCTGGCTCTGTGCAGGCTCTGCAGAGGGTGGGTGGCACTGATTTGGGCACCCACAACCTCTCCCCGGAACCAGAAACGATGGCTTGGGCTCTGCATCTTGTCTGCACCCCAGGGTTTCAGGGTCAGGAGGAAGCCATCAGCTGTTTGTCTCTGTCCCTCCTGAAACTCCTGTCATTTTCTCCCTTGTGATCCTGGGCTCAGTAAGGAGGGTTTGGATCCCTCAATGGGCTCCAAAAGGCAGCCACGGACTCTGTTAGTGACTCTGTTAGTGTGACCTTCTCAGCAAGGTGTGATTTAGGGGCTGGGTCTTTGTCTTCTCCCTGTTTAAACAACACCCTGCAGAGAGGGTGTGGAGTGGGAGGGAGGTCCTGGTGCGGGGTGGAAGGTCACGGCAGGTTGAGCTCCCACCCAGCAGCCTGTGATGTCAAAACCACCAGACTGGGCTGGGTCCTGCAAACGTCTGCACACCCCGAACCGGGGACAGTGCTCCCCGGCTTCCCTGGTGCCCCAGAGCTCGGCACCTTCAGCACCAATGCCTTCTCCATGGGGTGGGGACTGAACCCTCTCAGGGAGCCTCCGAACCTATTCTTATGAGATGCCGGCTCGCCAAGGAACGGTTCTTTCTTACAGCCCCTTTTGTTGAGGAATGATTGGAGTACAGACAGCTGAGCAAATATGATATGCTCCGTGTGGTGTGAGGAGGTGGAGATCGGGAAGCCATCACCAAGCGGCCTGCACTGCGGGTCTCTGAGAGCTCCCTCCTGGCCTCCTATTGCTGAAGGACAAGGTGCTCTGCGCTGTGGAGACCGCAGGACAGGACCGCAGGGAAGGGTGACTGCTGCGGTCTCCTAGCGGGGCACACATGGGCTGTTGGGCCCTGTGTTTGCAGCTCTGTGACCGTGTGTCCAGCAGGTGGGGAGCGGCCGGCAGGGACGCTGTGAGGACCACCGCCCTGGACAGCTGCCACGAGGGGCACCTGAGCCTGTGCCCTGCTCAGGACAGGGGGTTCTCAGTCTTGGGGTCCAGGAGCGCAGGTGAGGCTCATGAGGACAGTGGGGAGGATCTTCCAGGCCAGGTCGGTGAGTGCAGGGGTGAACAGCTGCGGGTCCATTTCCCTTTGCCATCAGCAAACAGGACCGAGCGTTCACCTCACACCAGGCTCAGTGAGAGTGTGCAGTGGACATATGGGTCCACCTTCTTTCTTCTTTAATTTTAAAAAGAAAAAAGATAAAAAAATAACAATGATACAAGAAGGTTAGGAGGACAGTTCCAACAATTAACACATTGCGTGCTGTTGTCTACCCAGCAGGTTTTCAGAGCACACATTGTAGGGGTGAAATACTGTTCAGAAGATAAGAGAACAAACTTTTCAGTGAATTCAGAGAAACCAGCTGTATTCCTACTTCAGCTGTCTCAGGTACACTTATGTTTTTTTCTTTTTTCCTTTCCCCCATCTCAATTTGTCTTTCCTTCCCAGTTCAGAATACCTGTTGTATATTTTAGGTCTTACCTGCTCCTTCAGTTTCTTACACTAGGGAGACAATATGATGCTTACACACATAGGTCTGATTTGTTTCACTTAAGAGTATGGTCTCGAGTTGCATCCATTTACCTATAAAAGTCTCCAGTTTATCCTTCTTTGTGGCTGAGTAATACTCCATATATTTTTGAAAAGCCACATCTTTATCCATCCCTTGTTGGGCATTTGGGTTGTTCCCATGATTTAGAAAATGGATTTGATCTAGCAGCACAATTTGTAACAGCTAAACCAAATCACTTTCAAAATCACTTACGAAATTAGAGCAAAAACAAAGGTCACGCAGTGGCCTCAAGATACTAAAAGAAGTGATTTCTGGGATGTTTGTGAAGTAACAGTCCTGTTACTTTGAAAGCTGGAACGTCAGAGGAAAGAATGCTGAAGCTCAAATTTTTTTCATTCATAAAAAAATAAAGTGGCTCCTATTTTAAGTAAACCTCACCTAGAACGTTCTCCCACTGAATACCACAGATGTATATTTTGCATCTTAAATTTTTATGGAATCCCTTTATTTGCATTTTGTTTAATTGCTGTTACTGGTTCTCAGTGACTGGTTCAGGGTCATGTTAGCTTTTTCCTCACTGAAAATGTTGCTATGAAAAAAATCCTTGTCTTTCATCTGTGTTCAAATGCATTTCTGTTGTGTGTATTAAACTCTTTGTAAAATTGGAGGAATTTCAAGGGCTGCGCTTGGTAAATTATCCCAACGCTAGGAGACTGGCTCCCCCATGGCTCGGATTCGTCCCGCGGCCCCTCTCAGTTACACTCAGACTTTCTTCTTCCCCTACAGAAACTTCAGGATTGGCTTCTGGATGTGGAATTATGTTAAAAGGATGAGCTTGTTTGTCAGGGTCTTGAAAGTTACTGCTAAATCTTCCTCCAAAATTATTTTCGCTAACGGGTTCCCTTTCATTTCCCAAGATTTCCACTGTTGAAAAACAAATTTATATTGACAGTTTGATAAATAACATCTCACTAGTGTCTGACATGCAGGTCTTTGATTATCAGTGACATTGAATGGATTTCCACATGACTCAAAGTGCCTATGCTTCCAATTTTGCAAATACCTAGTGCCTTTCCTGTGTGTGTGTGAGACTCACACTGGGCCTTCCAGTGGGAGAACATCTTTGACAATTTTCATAATTTGTTTTTACTTTTAAGAGGAATTTGCTACCACTGTTTGGAAATATTTTTCTCTTGTTATTTTACTGGTCCATTTTAGATATACCTAATGATAATATCTACCACGGGAGTTTGCAGCTGTATGTGATGTACTTTGCTTCTTCTTTTTTTACATTTCCCTCCCCTCCATCAACACCTCTTCTCTTCTTTATTCTCAAAGGCTTTGTTTTCATTTTTCCTTCTATTATTTTTTATTGTCTCTTCCTTCCTTCCCCATCCCTTTTTCCCCTTCTCATTTGAATATTTTCTTCCCATTGTCCAATATCTATTATCCATTTTGGTCTTTATTTACACTTCAGTGTCTCATACTAGAGAAACCCTGCAATACTTGGACAAATGTGTCCTATTTATTCCACTTAAGAGTTTGGTCTCAGGGTGCACCCTTTTAGCTAGAAATATCTCTAGCATATCCTTTTCTATGGCAGAGTATTATCCCACTGTATAAAAAAACCCACATCTTTATCCATTGATTGATTGATGGGCATTTGAGCTGTTTCCAAGATTTATCAATTACAGACTGTGCTGCCATAAACATGGGTGTGTGTAGATGACTTAGATCTGATGCTTTTAATTCTTTGGGGAAGATACCAAGAAGGGAAATAGGTGGGTTGAATGGAACCTCTCATTTCAGTTTTTTGAGGAATCTCCATGCTGATTTCCATGGTGGCTGTACCAGTCTACACTCCCACCAACAGCAGAGAAGGGTTTGTTTTACCCCACAGCCCCACCAGCATTTGGTTTTGGTTGATTTCTTCATAATAGCTCTGGTGTGAGATGGACTCTCAGTGCTTTTTTCATTTACATTTCTTGAACCACCAGTGATGCTGAACATTTTTTCATGTATTTATTTGCCATTTACACTTCTTCATCTGTCTCTATTCATTTCAAGAATCCATTTTTGGGCTGGGTCTTTCAGTTTGGGGGGGGTCTGATTCTTTTTTTTTTTTTTGAGTTCTTTGTGTATTCTAGATATTAGTCTCTTGTCTGAGGAACAGTTGGCAATTTTTTTCCCACTCTGTGGATTGTCTCTTCGCTTGTTGATTTCTTTTGCTGTGCAAAACCTTTTTAATGAGATCCCAGTTATTGATCCTTTGTGATATTTCTTATGCGATCAGGGTTTATTGATAAAGTCTGCCTACACCTGTGATTTCAGGAATTCTATTTATTTTATCTTCCAGCTGAATTAGTGTTTCTGTTTTAATATTTAGATCTTTGATCCATTTTGATTTTAGTTTAGTGCTGTTTATAAATATTTTACCATAAGTTTTCTGATCACTTTAGTACCGCTTTGGGGAAAGAGCTTGACTTGAGGTAGAGATGACATGAGTGGAGACACAGAGAAACTGACAAACCCTTGTAGGACTTAGGAGCAAGGACGAGGGAAGGTTTAGAAAGAGAAGGTGAGGAAGAAAAAGAGCTTGGCAGTAAGGCCTGGGACCATGAAACCTGACCACAGATAAGACTGGGGTAAAGGAAGAGTGTGGTCCAGATGTGTGGTGACGCATTCCCTAGGGTGAGGTACAGTGCCGCAGCCAAGGTGATGCTGCACCCCTGAAAGCGTTGTGTGTCAGGCACTGCGCCTGTCTCAGTTTCTTCATCAGTAGGTGAAACTCTACGCACCTTGCAGCCCTGGGATGCTGCACCGAGCGGATGCTACTTTGTGTCTCCTGAGGTGAAGTCACCCTTGCTGCCTCCTTTTCCACACCAAAGTACTCAGTGTCATCTTTGCTGGAGAGTTCGATGTGGTCACAAAAGGGATGCGATTTGCAGGAGGAGGATTACATTGTCTTGTTTTAACCTGCTGGACTTTGCATTTAGGGCTTTCCAGAGTCAAATCGAAACATCACCAGGAAAATGTTACGTTCTCCTTTCATTGTGGCAAAATTACAGTTTGAGAGGCCAAATGCAATCACAGACATGCTGCCATGCATCTCTGAGCACTTCAACTGTCAAGGTGTTAATCGCCCAAAGCCCAGCTATCTAGGGCTATTTTTAAGAATTCTCTTTGTGGTTGAAATAAGGTAGTATTTTTAAGGACATAGGGTCAACTTTTATGCAGCCTTTAAATTAGTATGAGAATAAAATAGGATGCATGTAAGGTTTCTTGTAATGGACGTGTGAGAAGATGCATTAAGGAAAAAATAACATAAAAAGTGCCACAACCTAGTGTGTGTTTGTGGTATTTCCTGCCCATTTTGAGTAGCTTAAGAATGCTTCCCCAGGATTCCACTTATCAGTCTATGTCACCAGTAAATGCTTAGACATCACTTTCTATTCAAGTCCTGTATCAAGGTCTTGGAAGCACATAAATCCCAGTAATGGTTTCAGAAGCCCAGGAGCTTTTGGTGTGATGGATTTTGTGTGTGTTTGTTCTCCCGTACACCTCTCCCCACAAAGGTTCGTGAATTCATTTCTATGAATGGGAAGGACATAGAGAAGACACCAGCACCTCCCCTGTTGAGCAGTAGTCACACACTGGGTTCCCTGAGTGCCCTCCAGGTGGAGCTGGGCCTCTGGGAGGGGACTCTTCTATTCCTGCTGACCCAGCCTGAAGCCCAGCCACTGCTGGGCACTGTGGAGCAGTGGGTAAGATTCTGGTGGAGAGCTGTCACATGTTTTATTAGCATCCATGATTCTGGAATTGGCAGCTGGTATTTACAAAACATCCTGGCCTGCAAAGACCCAGCTTGTTCTACAGGACCCTAGAAGGCCCGTCAGCTGCTTGGGGGATATGTGACCTGACCTTTGAGTTTGTGGTTAGAACGCCCTGAACTGCCATGGAAAGCCCCAAGCACTCGGTCACAAGCCTTCCGTGTGTGCGCAGGACTTTGGGACATCATCAAACAATCATATTATTTCTGCAGGGCTGAGAAATGAGAAGCAAATCCACACAGTCAGAAGGAATTGCAGACGTTTCCCCCACGGCCAGCCATGTCAGTGAGCGTCACGAGCAGAAAGCTTTGGGGGCCCGGAGGAAGGATAAGAGAACACACAGATTACAGGCTGACTCGATTTCGTAGTACCTGGAATTATTCAGCAGCTTTGCCTGGGGTAAGGTACATTAATAACCCTTCTCAGAAAACACATTTGTGGCTTGACCTGAAGAGACACTTTCTCCTTGCAGAGAAGCCTTGAAGGATGGTTGTAGGTGCTTGCAATCCATCTGCAGGAGGAAGAGAGTCATCTTAATTTGGCCTGATACTAACAAGCCTGGGAAAGTGAGTTTTCTTTGGGCTGTGACAGATCAGTGTTCAAATGGAGCAAGCACATTTCTGGTCCTTGGCCTTTGCCCCTGAGCTGCTAGTATTCCCAAGAGGCCAAGACCTCCAGCCAGAACCACCACGGCACCTGGGTTTTCTCACTGCACTGGCCCATTATAGTTCTGTAGGGGTCATTCTGGATTTTTTTTAAATTATTTTGCAAATGTGTCTTTTTGTGTAGACGGTTATACCCGAACTTGTCAAAGAAAGTGGCTGTCCTGTGTGGGAGGTTGTGATGATAAATGATTCCCCTCTGTGGATGCCTGTCAGGGAAGAGCGTCGCTGGCTCCACTGAGCAATCAGAGAGGAGGAGGCCAGGCGTCTGCAGATGGCTGAGTGTGGCCTTGCACTGCATGTCGGTTAACAGATTAAACTCATGTCTCGAGGACTTAGACACCAGGCGGTATGTGGCATGGCCCTGCACATATCAGTAACAGGGTGGCGCTTTCTCATCTAAGGAGTCAAAGACACGCCAACCAGGAAGTCCTGCTCCCCACCCTAAACCGACTAATGCCGTGTTTCTAAATGTTCCTGGAATCACATGTGGGGTGCCACCTGTTATATGCTTAACGTGCTTTGTTTTTCTAATTTGAATCAATGTATGGGAAGGAAACTTTCTGCTGCTACCAGAAATGAACAAACAGTATTACTTTTTCATAAATGAAAGATAAGAATTAAAGTCAAAGAATGATCCCAGCTGAGTAAATTCCTGGAGCATTCTATGGTCCCCCTGTGACTGTGGCTTCTGTGCCTCTTACATGAGGGACATTTCCAGAGGTTGAAGTGGCATTAAAGAATCCTAGCACCCAAGAGACGCTTCCTCTGCATCATACCCTGATGGGCTGAGAGAGATTTGAAAAGGGGGCGACCGCACCGTGAGGGTTGGCGCTGTTTAACTCTGGGCCCAGCAGGTACCTACCCACTCTCCCACGCTGTGTGGCTTGGGCTCGCCCAAACTTCCCTGGGAGTCTGTGAGTGGCCTGGAGACTTTTCAGGACATTAGGGTGTGTTTACTATAAAGGCTGTGGGTCTGGAAGTCATGTGGAACTGCTGTCCCCAAACCTGATGGTTCTCACGTCACTTACCACCTGTGCCTCATGCATTACTAGGTTGGCATTCACTTCAGGAATATCTTGAAGATCGACACAAATAAGCTACAGAAGGAAAAGTGGCAAGAACAAAGGGCTGGACATCACCTGGGCTTGGATTGGACCTCTGCAGATCACCATGTGACAGTGGGGAAGTTATCCCACCTCTCTACCTTGGCTTCCTCTCTGACCACCAGAATGATAATGTCACCAGTTATCTAGATCTTTGGAGAAGAACAAATGAGCAAGTACGTGTAGCTGGCATGGAGTGTGAGGTCGTGGTGATGCTCAGCACAGCATGGGGTCCAATAGGACCTTGTGCCATGTCAAGCAGCTACCAGTCCTTTGTCTTAGATGTGTCTACAGTGGGTCACTAGGTTAGTCATCCAGTCAGCAGACAAGGGACCACCAGAGCTGGAAGGAGAGTTGGAGTCAGGGGGAGGATTTGTGAAGTCAGCATCTAGAACAGAAACAGAGAGAGCTTCATGGTGGGTAGGGAGGGGTCATGGCCACTGCCCATGGTGGTGAGCCTGCTGTCTCCCAAGGAGTCTCTCCTGGACTGAAGGAGAAGGTGGCAGAGAAGAGGTCATGAACAGGGCCAACTTATGCAGCATTAGCTGGAGTGTGGTGTCAGGAGTGTGTGCTCTGTGACCCTGAAGACCACACACGTCAGCGTAGCCTAGTTCTGCTGGACTCCAACAGGACTCCAACTGGACTCCAACAGTGGAGCAGAGGGCTCAAACAACCTGAGAAATGATGGGTGATTCCAGGAGTTCTACAGTGCTAGGTAAGGGAGCCCTGGGTGGGCGGTCATGCTTTCGTTCATGGAAAATTTATCCCCTGGTTGGAAAGACTATTCTGGAAGGATGGCAGGGCCTTTCAAAGGCCCCAGATGAGAATTCAAGGAGACAGGGGTGAGGTTGACAGGGACGAATCCGGTAGGGGCTCCCAAGAGGACACAGCTCTGTGACCTGACCACCAGGCCTGGGCTGCAGGGAAGCAACTGTTACCACATGGGAGCCATGGAACTGGAGGTGGTGAGTGGAATTAAGCAAATTAAACAGATGATTCCTCTGGATCCTCTTGTCTCTGCACTTTCTCCTTCCTTGTCCTTCTGGAGACAGAGGCAGGTCCCACAGCCCTAGGCAGAGAAGGACCAAGCAAATGTTTGCATGGATGAGGCTGACTTTCCCCTGCTGGTAACAACGGTGGCTTTTCCCATTGTTGTCTGTGATTCATAAGAATGCTTCATATGGTGGCGCTTATCTGATCCAAATGGCAGAGGTGTGAGATCCGTGCGGGGGCAGCCGTCACAAGCCTTTACTAGACTCAGAAACTGGTGGCCCCCCTTCCAGGGCTCACTGCCTGGCTCCAGACATGCAGGAATTAGTGCGGGAAACAAAAACCCAAATGGATCTGCTGTCAGGATCTTACCTTCATCGTTAGGCCGACATTTCTGAATCACATCTACCTGAAAGCTTTTCTTATTTTATTTTATTTTACTTTATCTTAAATTAGACTCAGCCTTAGTGAGTCTGACTTAATTATTCAGAAGCGACACCCTGAAAAGAGATTTTTAGGATCTCCCTACTAGGAATAAAATTCAGAAATCACTGACTTTTCCATCATGCCCCATAGCTGAGTAGCAGATGGAGGAACCTTTTCCTTAACCACAGAATGATGTATTATGGCTAATGTTCTCTTGCATAGCATTTAGAAAAGGAATGAGTGATTCTTTGTGATTTCTCACTGTGCTATTTCTCTTATAGTTGCCATTCCTGTGGTCTGGGTCATGAGTCTTTATTTTTAAATTCCTTTTTTTTAAACCCCCTCTTGGATCCAGTGATAAATGTCTTCATCCGTCAGGAGTAAGATACTATAGAAGGCCCCATTGGGATAAACCACTGAACAACTTGCTGGCCCTGAACCCCCAGCACAAGTGCACCAAGTCTACGCTCTACAGAAGAAATGCATCGTTGATAAGGTCCTCAGCAGTGGTGTCAGAAAACAGCTGCCCATTTCCAACACACCATTAGCCCTGGGAATGAACTTTCCAAAGGCCCTGCCCAGCCCTGCACTGGAGGCAAGCTCTCCAGCACTGATTAGCAGGAATTAGGATGACTGGGCTGGATTCACGTGAAGCTGGGGAGAGAGAGACAGCGTCAAGAGGCTGCAGTCCCTAGCCAGGAAGTGGTGTGGCCAGCAGTAAACCATGTTTGCCTGGAGAAAGCCAGGAAACGCAAGGGCAAGGCATATGGAGAGAGGGAACACTTACAAAAGAGTAATGGGGCCAGGCAGGGGTGATGCCTGCAGTCAGGAAATCATGCATAGAAGCACACACACATACTTATGCACAGGTCTGCATCAGTGACGCCATCCACTGGGGGTCTGCAGTCCCCTCCAGCATCTTCCTTACAGAGCTGCTGGTCTGCAGGGCAGGTCGTTAGGCCCCGTGTTGTTGGCAGAAGGAGAGTGAATTGCCTGCACCTCAGGAGGGAGCTCAGGGTCTCAGGATGAAGGTGCTGCCCTCCAGCGGACTAAGCTCCTCTGAATCTTCCTGCTTCTGAGACACACCTGAGCATCCCTGGATCTGCGTCTCTCAAGCAGAAGGCTGCAGAGGCAGGAGAAGGCAGGACTTCTTGGGGAAACACTGGCTCCATTTCATCATTTCTATGGATGTTAGGACAGATCTGCCTTGTGTCTGTTGCAGTGGTTGCCTATTTTGCCTCTCAAAGCAGCCTGGATGGATGGGGGGTGTGTGCTCCCTAGGCAAGGTTATTTGGATCTGCGCTCACATCTCTGTTCCCAGAGATCTGAACAGGGGCACCTTTGGCCACCATCTGTGTCACCTAAATCCCACTGCAGATCCCTGCCTCAGAGAGGAGGCGCTCAGAGACAGGAGGTCCACGCTGCCTAAGAAGTGCAGTCTTAGAATGTGCTCTCTCACCTCCCTGCGAACCGATTTACAGCAGATCCAATTCATTTTTACGACACCATTTCCAGGGCTACTATATCAAAGAGTCTATAAAAGAGAGGCATTGTAAACACATTAGGAAAAAAAGAAAATGTCCACAAACACAATCAAACACAATCAAAAGTGTTTTCTTTCCTTAGCTTTGGTGATCATGATGGCTCAAAATGTCAAGTGTTTTGAGGCTGTGAATCCCCCAGCATGGGAGCGTAACAAAAGAAAGGACTACTTGTTGGGGGGAATCTGACTTTCCAGCCAACAGGAGGGCTGGACCAGGGGCAGGACATGCTCTCAGGTGCTGCAGAGTGAATTAACCCGCAAAGTGCTCATGCTGAATAGCATCCTTTGTCTGCACCTTGGGCTGGCGTATCTGAGAGGACCGAGTTTGCTGCTAATGGCAGCTGTCTTCATCTCTGATTAGCAAAGGCAGGAGGAGAGAGACACTTACCTGTCAGCTCGCTCAAGTCTGTGATGCTTGGGCTTCTGGCCCTCTTCAGGGACAGGAGATGGAGCATAATCGGGGTCAGAAATGAGCACATCCCAAACTGAAGTCTGGCACTTTCCTGGGAGCCCCTGTGAGCATCTTCCTACGCACTGCATCTGTGCTAACTTAGCGATCACTGCAGAAATCCGAGGTGGTAACCCTCTCATTCCCCTCGTTTTCCAGGTGGGCCTCTGGGGGAGAATATCTAGTAACAGAAATTTGAAACATGAAGCTCTCCCTGCCTGACTGATGCAGCAAGGCCACAAGATGTCCTCACTCTGTACAAAACCCAAACAAAACAAAACAAGATCAGGCTGGCTGGGTGGAGCTGCACGCCTGTGTTTCCCAGGACTAAAGACACATCCTGTTCCCACTAACCTGTCTCAAGAGTTGCCCACTTAGTAACTGATGACCAAGGCTTTGGTCCTAACCTTCGTGCTCTCCGCTTCTATGCTTCCTGCTTGTAAATCCTATATAAACCCTAGCCTGAGTGCGGTTCACTGCTGACGGCTTGGGAATGATCCCCCTCAGCCACTGTTGTGATGAATGACTGACTTCCTACTCCTTGGTGTGGAGCATCTTCCTTTCAGACCAGCACTGGTTCTGCCACATTCTTGGCTCCCTGAATAGGAAGACAGTGCACTGACCATTGGAGCCACCAGTGGAGGCCCGCTGGTCACAGTGCAGACTCTCTCTGACCTGCAGGTGAGGAAATGCATCCTCAGAATCTCTTTTTTGGAGTCTTCTTGGTGGTCCAGTCTGGGAGTCCCTGCTCAGCAGCAGAGACCTCATCAGACCCAAGAGAGGCGACAGAATACAACCCCCTACAGACAAGGACCACCTCAGGGAGCCCTAAGTTCAGTCTGCCAAAAATCTGTCCCTGTGTGGATGAAGAAGGGGCTGCTCACCCCTGTCAGTGCCAGGCAGAAAGTCCCCTGAGGTCAGGGGCTGAAATGCATTAACCTCTGTGTGCTTGAGGGTGAATGTGTGGACTGGAAGCGAACAGACGATATAAGCAGTAGCTCACTCCATCTGTGCTCCACAGCAAAAGTCCCCCACGAAGTCTCAGAACCATGGAGCTTGATTGGGCCCTATCCTGTGGTCCCGTGGATGTGTCTAACAAGGTATCCCTGGCAAACTACTCGGAGGACAAGATGGAGAATCTACCAATGTTCTCCTGTAGTCTGGAAAGAACCACAGTGTTGCCAAGAGAAAGCGGTCAGGTGGGTTCCTCTTTCAGGAGGGGCACCCACCCTTTGTCTGTTACAACACCATTCAAGGATTCATTGCACACACCATAGGGAGTCAGAACGGGTACAAGCCAGAGTAAACCCCCTCCCCTCATGATTGTATGTTGCAAAACTTCAGGAAGCATTTTTGGACAATTATGGCATAAAAATAAAGCCCCCAAAACTTCCTACCTATGAAGTTGATGGATGATGCCTTTGTCCTGCTTGGTCCCCTGAAGGAACCCTGAATGTGGAAGCTGTCCACCAGGTTTAAAATCAGTTAATGGAACACAGCCAGAAGGGCCATCCTGGTCAGTCCCCCTACATACATTCTTGGCAAAATCTATATATCAGTCTCCCGCTCTGGCTTCATGGCTGTGCCTGTCAAGAAAAAGAAAATCTCCTAGTGGTCAAAACTCATCAGCCAGATGATAAATCCCCTCCAAGAGGTCCCCAGAGCTAAAAAGATTTATACTGTCCTGCCTGGTGACCTGAAGGTTGACTTCCTTCCTTCATAAATGGGCAACCACCCAGACCCACCAGTACCACAGCCACCGACCTCAAGAGGCAGCTCCCAGTCAGCCTTGGTGTGGTGCTGTGATCCCAGAACTTGGGAGGCTGAGGCAGGAAAAAAATAGCCATTTCCCCAGATTCTACTGCTCCAACTCTGCTACCGCTGACTGCACCACCTTTGGTGCCACCCAGCCCTCAGGAGCCACCCAAACCAAGCCCATCAGCCACTGATTCTGCTTGACACATCTCCAGATGCCTCTTGGGATATCCTGGTGGCCAAGGGGGACCAAGCCAGCTACATGTTTTGTGCTATGAGCCTCTCAGCTATATTGGTCTCCTCAACTGGAAACATCTTACTCTCTCCTACTCAGAAAAACTGTAAGCCATGATCAATCTTCCAGCCCCAGTCTTTCAGGCACATCAGCCCACCTGGGGTGGTTGGCCACAAATCCTCCTTACCCTCTTCTACGCTAAAGAGGGTGCCCACATTTTCAAAGGATGGGCACATGGCAGAGGAGAAGTAATCTCCCCTGAGAACTCTTCAACCTGAAACTCAGTTCATTAGTTTTATATCCATTACAAAGGGGCTCAGAAAAACATCACAGAGAAAACAAAAATGTTCCCCACAGCCCTACTCCTACCAAGGCAGAGCCTCTATGGGAAGAGCTGACTCCTCAGGCACCACGGCCTTTACAGAGCTGTCAGTCACCACCACTGCAGGTGTTCAGGAGGGGCCAACTCAGTCTAAAGGCTCAGAAAAACAAACCAGCGCAAATCTATCCAGACACCTACAGATTCTTAAAGGGCGCTGTAAGCCAAGAGTGTAGGAGTGGCCCACTGTGAGAAAAACTCTTAGGGAGTCAGAATTGTGGGAGTGATCCACAGCAAGAGGGACCAACAATCCAGACAGAGGAGGAAGAAAAAGAAGGGGAGGAGGATAAGAGGAGAAGAGAGGAGAGGAGAGGAGAGAGGGAGGGAGGGAGAGAGAGAGAACACAAAGGGAGAGAGAACAGAGAGAGAACAGAAAGAGAGAGAGGAAACAGAGAGGGGGAGAAAACAGGAATGGAAAGGAAGGGAAGGGAAAGGAA